>BQNB010043763.1:1988-36019 GCA_026074375.1 Tanacetum coccineum | reverse complement strand
AAACCCGCAAATTTTAAAAAAAATGGACCAAAAGTGTTATACCCGGTAAAGATAGTGGACCAAAATTGTAGTTTTCTCTTACTTTTAATTTAACTTTTAAGCTAAATCGCGTAGACTAGAAATAATCATTTAACGTAAACGGTCACCAAATAAATTAAGGTTTACGTCAAACAAGTGTTATATAATTATTAAGAAGATAATTATTAACCTTGCGTATTTTATTTTTTATTGGTCACGTAAAAGGCTTACGTTTCGCAATAAAGTACATTTATACACACCCCGGAAATACCTAGACTCAAACCAATACCCACTTTTAAACCTTAAAAACAAAATTAAATCAATTCCTGTGTTAATACCCCACTAGGGCAGGTTATGAGGACAAAAGCACCTAGAAATCTTCCTAATGATTCTTAAGTACATGTACAAATCCTCTGTAATTAAACCTTGTACAACATGTTCCTAGATTAAGCTAATACAAAATGGTTAATAACCATTTTGGCTCTCTTTTCTCTTGGATGCCACGACAACATGCATGTATGTACACAAATCCGTAAGATTTCCATAATCTTGGTAAATCTTGTACCAAAACCTTGTAATTAAGAATGGTACTAGGTTGTTTTAACAAAACCATGTGTGATTAACTAGAAACCACAAAACCATCAAGGTTAGGGCCGGTTTTGGTTTGTTTGGGACTAGGAATATGTAACTAGTTACTTGCCTATAAATACTCATCCACACTTACCATTTAACACTCTTACAACTCACAAACACTCAAACAACTAAAACATATTTCCTCTCTTGGTCTCGGGTTATAAAACGCAAACAAACACCTTCTTACTTTCTTTCGAACCAACGCACAACACTAAGGCTTTTCATACAAGTTCACAAGGAATACACAAGCTAAGGTTGGGTATTTACAAAGCTTTGAAGCTTAGGGTTTGGTTATTGATCGTGTATTACACAAGTGGGTTGCCACATTGCTCGTATATACTCGAAACAAGTCACTAGGACTCATTGTAAGTCGCACACGAACCTATACACTTCATATTATAGTTATTTATTTGATATCTAGTCGTGTAGGCCAAGTTATTATGTGATTAGCAAGCTTTCCTAGGCGTGAACACGCATGGTTAAACCCATGCGTTACACACGTACATATATATACATTATATCCTATCTTGTGTGGTCTAGATTATAATGAAACGTGTAAAATGAGGTCTAACAACAAACAAAAGCTTAACGTTTTCGTTTAAATGCACATGTGGACACCAACATGGACACTAACACTCACACACAAATTCTTCAAAAGCTATACATAAACCTTTTAAGTAAACATGATGTTGTGGCTTGGGAAGGAGTATATGAATCGTAGGAACAATTGCATGTGACAAACTCGACCAATATATAAGTTAAACGAACTTATTTTGATTACTAAGACTATTAACAAAACCTATATATATCTACTAAGTAAACAGGCCGCAAATGGACCCATTAAACCCAAACAGGCCCAACAGCCCATTAGTTGGGGCCCATGGCTAGTTATTAAGCTCATACGAGCTTATTGATTGGGTAAAGAAGCTTGTTAAACTTGTTAGATAGCAAGTCACGCAAATAAGCCCTATCGGGCCACTAATGGACTTAACAAGCCCTTAGCAAGGCCCAATACAGGCCCAACAGCCGAATAAGCTCTAACAGCTTATTGGGGAAACTAAAACAGAAATTTAGGACTTATTAGAAGTCAAGGTAGCTAATGGACCTTAAGGGATCAAGCCTAAAGGCTTAAAGGGGCTTATCGGGTTCACAATGGGCTCAAAGGCCCATTAACGAGGACTATTAGCTTAAAAATAAGCCGAATAATAAAAACAGCCTAAAGGTGCTTATTAAGACTAGAAAATAAATTGAATCATGTGTTAAAGCCTATATGAAACTTTTGAAAACCTTCGGGTTAAAGTTGTTAGGCCAACGAGCCCAATAAGCTCAAATAAGCTCACTCGAGCTTATTTTTTAGCTTTAACAGTTTCAATAAGCTAAAATAAGCTTAATGAGAGCTTATGTACTTTTACAATCTTAATTAGGCCATTAATTTGCTTAATGGACTTTAACGAGCCCACTAAGCCCAATAAGCTAAAATAAGCTCATCCGAGCTTATTTATAAGCTGCCACAGCTTATATGGCTTATTGGAGCTTAAGAAAACCTATTGTCACTTGTTAAAACTTAATTGGACTTAAAATGCGATTTTTACAAAGTTAAGGGACTAAAAGTGTAAATTCATAAACTAGAGGGTTAAAACTGCCAAAAACTGATTTTTCTAAGTCTAGGGACTGTTTTGGACATTTCTGAAACTTAAGGGACTGTTTGGAACGTATAAGGACCTAAAGTGCAATTATTGAAAAATTGAAGGACTAAAAGTGTAATTTTGGAAACATAAGGGTTTAAAGTGTAAATACTATATTTTCATAAACATAGGGACTGTTTTTGTAAATATAGAAAACTTAAGGGTATTTCATGAACAAAGGTGATTTTAATAACCACTTAACATACCGGACGAGTTATATATTTACCGGATATTATACGAGTTAAACCACGACTTAATAAATATGAATATTTATTAATAACGTTTATACATATATTTGAACGTGTGTAATCGTATACTTTTCCAAGAGCCATCAAGTAAATACAAATACAATAAACATGTGCACCACCACACAAGTGATAACAGTATATATAAACTAGCAATTTATTGTAGTTTATGCATTGAGTCGTTAGCCTAAACTTGTAGACTAAGACTGGCCGTATATACTTAGGTATTTGACGGTGTGATTCATTCGCCATACTTGGATATATTTATCATTTTAGAGGACTATTTACTAAGGTGAGTTCATAGCCCTATGTTTTACAATTATTTTAATGATTTACATCTTTAGGGTGAGAATATGCTTTGTTTTATAAATTGGACGCAAGTGTACATTTTATACTATGATTACATGTTTCCCTAAGTAGCGATAACCCACTGAGCCCTTTATCATGAACTGTCAATTACTAGATTATGAGCGTGAATGTTACAAATAAATCTCTTTGGGATTGACGTCCCCGTTTGGGTGAGTAGCGCTCACTGTGCCGGTTTGCCGGACAACAAACGTATACCATGTCGGATTTGGGATGTTGCGGGTTAGAACATCATTCACGGGAAAATATTGTCAATTTATTGCATTCATATACGTCAAGCTTCGGTGTCATGAGCTTAGGAAAACGTAATTATTTTTTATGATGTTTGCATCTATTGCTTAATCATACACTTGGAAATCTTGCGGTCTTACTATTGATTCACATAAACCTATGAATTCACCAACTTTATGTTGACGTTTTAAGCATGTTTTTCTTAGGTCAATAAAGGCACAGGGTGCCAAGATACATTGGGGGTCACTCTTTGGAGAGTTAGTACTAAAGATTTAGGGCGTATTACATTTGGGAACATTTGTTATAAACTGAAATCTTTACTTATGTTGTCGAACAATTTGAAGCCATAAGTTTATGTAATGAACAAGTATTTTGTTAAATCCAATGTATCTTTTTAAAATGACACGTTTAGTGGTCGTTCTGATATCTTATGTTATTGATCTATGAAGTAACGCCCTCGAATATTCAACATTCCACTGCAAACCCAGATTTGGGGGTGTTACAAAATGTTTTACATGTGCTAAGGTCAAGGCTGAACACCAAAGGCCATCAAGTTTGTTGGTGCAACCCGAGATACCTTAATGGAAATAGGATAATATCACTATGGATTTTATCATGAATCTTCTTAAGTCGTCACAAGGATATGACACCATTTGGGTGATTGTTAACCGACTTACTAAATATGCAATCTTCTTACCAATGAGAGAAACTGATCCCATGGAAAGATTGGCAAGGATGTACCTGAAAGAGGTAGTCACGAGGCATGGAATACATGTCTCAATCATTTGTGATTGTGACCCTAGGTTCGCATCAAATTTCTGGAGGTCTCTTCAGAAGGCCTTGGGTACGAATTTAGATATGAGTACTGCATACCATCCGAAAATTGACGGACAAAGCGAGAGGACTATCCGAACTCTCGAGGATATGCTACGTGCTTGTGTGATCGACTTTGGGAATGTTTAGGTTAAACATTTACCATTAGTTGAGTTTTCATATAACAATAGTTATCACGCTAGCATCAAGGCTGCACCATTTGAAGCACTTTACGGTCGAAAGTGTCGTTCACCTGTTTGTTGGGCCGAGGTTAGAGAAGTTTAAGTCATCGGTCTAGAAATAGTTCAAGAGACAACCAAAAAGGTCATTCAGATCAAGCAAAGAATTCAAACCGCTCGCGATTGACAAAAGAGTTACGCCGATTTAAAGCGTAAGTCAATGGAATTTCAAGTTGGGGATAAAGTTATGCTTAAGGTTTCGCCTTGGAAAGGAGTAGTACGTTTTGGCAAATAAGGGAAGTTAAACCCTAGGTATGTTGGACCATTCAAGTTGTTGGAAAAGGTTGGATCCATTGCTTACAAGCTTGAGCTTCCTCAAGAGTTAAGTAGGGTTCATCATACGTTTCACGTAGTGAACTTGAAGAAGTGCTATGCCGACGAACCATTAGCCATTCCATTGGATAGACTCCATATTGATGACAAGCTTCATTTGTCGAGGAACCAATAGAAATCATGGATCGTGAAGTTAAACGATTAAAACAAAGCCGTATTCTAATCATTAAGGTTCAATGGAACTCTAGGAGAGGTCCTGAGTTTACATGGGAACGTGAAGATCAATTCCGGAAGAAATATCCACATTTCTTCACAAAAACCGCATCGTCATCAAGTGCGCGTCTTAAGCCTTAAGGACAAGGCTCATTTAACGGGGGAAGACTATAACACCCCATGTTTTCAGGTCATTTTATAACGGCATTTATTTCACTATTTATTTTTAGTCTCGTACGCGTTGCTTTTAATTCTCATCGTATAGTTAAATCGTGTTGCTTTTAAAAATTATCATTCAACGTAAACGGGCATCAAACAAATTAAAGTTTACGTCAATCAAGTGTTAGATAATTATTTGGAGGATAATTATTAACTTTACACATTTTATTTTTATTGGTTACGTAAAGTGTTTACGTTTCGCGATAAAATACATTTAGGCATTCACAGAACCACCAAAACTTATCTGCGCTTCAACAAATACCCATTTTTATACCCAATACTCAAAGTTTTATAAAACTTCACCTATGTTTACCATGTTGGCCGAATTATGCATAAAGGAACCAAACCAAGACCAACACTTCACAAGTTTATACTTCTACACTTAAACTACACATTTAAAACTACAAGTAATACAAGAATATCAACACAAAATATCTAAGATTTTTCCTAGTCTCTCCCTCCCTTAAAACTTGGACACCATATAGTCCTAGGGGGACATAGAGCACACAAAATACCAACTAAATCTTGTACAACTTAGGGCTCATTAAAACTAAGTACCATGCCTAGTGTTTAGACCAATTTTCTTCCTTATTTCCCTCCTTATGTCCACCGAAACCCCCCTCCCTCTTGTATTATTAGTCTTGGTCTTCAAATAGTGATCTTGACTAAGCCCTTGGTTTATATAAAGGATGCAACACTTGAAAAAAAAACACACACATCACACTTACTTAAGCAAAACTTCACAAACTCTCTTATTCTCTCCATCCCTAGCCATGGCTAAACATAAACACACTCAAATAATCCATACAATTTTTATTACCAAGTATTCAAGTATTCTAACATCATATCTAAGGTATTCTAAGGTGTATTGAAGGCTTGGTTTAGTGTTTAAAAGGGTTAATCAAGAAAAGTGCAAGATTGGGGTTTCTTTGGAAATTAGGGTTTTCTAGTCTTGGAAGCTTGGGTTTTGATTCTAAACTAGGGTTTAGAACTTGTTTTTCTTCATCATACTTCATCCTAAGGTCATCTAAAAACCCTACACTCTTTTTTGATTTATGTGTATATAATGTTATCTAGTAAATTCACCATTAGGAAATTTTATTAATGTTATAAATGGATTTTTACACGTGATCATGTTTTGAATCACTTTTTCATATATTATATTGATGATGAAAACATGTTGGAATGAAAGTATAAACAATATACAAGTGTTGGTTTATGTATAAAAAGTATATATATATATAAAGTAATTGTTTAAAAGTTTACTTATTAAATTTATAAGTAAAAGAGATGCAAGGACATGTTATTTATGGACAGAATTATTGGAAAAATGCTAGAGGACTTAAAATATACATGATTTGTAGTAGGAAATATTGTAGAGGACTTGTAGCCATTTGATTTAAGTTAAAACTTATAAAAAATAAGTTTACAAAACTTTATAAAAGTCAACAAACTTTCTGATCAAAATTCGAAAAATATATTTATTTTATATTTTATTAAAATACTACATGTCATGAGGATTCCAAATCAATGAGGAACTCAAAAAACTGAGCTATAAGGAAGAAGTTACGCGATTTGCATGTTACGATAATAAATGCTTTTATAAAAGAAAATTTTATAAAAACTTATTACTTTCCATATCTGATATTTTTCACAGAAAGTACATATTTTTAGGATTCCAAAACATTAAGAAACATAATTATTTGATCAATAACGAAGGAGTTATGGATTTTTCATGTTTACGATAATAAATACTTTTATAAAAATAAGTTTATTAAAATAAACTATTGTTCATATCAGAAACTTTTTGGAAGATATTTTAGTTATATAGAACTTTTAATTACGAAGACATGCTCGAAAGAATCACTAAAATCTGAGTTAAAACAAATAAGATATGACTTTTACAAGATTTTGATAATTAAATTTATAAAAATAATTTTATAAAGTGCATGAATAGTAAAAATCACTGTTTACCAGAGAGTTAAAAATATTAAAATGTAATATTTTGATATATCTTTTTAATACAAAAGCGTGGACATAAAGAACGTACAAAACGGACTTAAAACGAGAAAGTTATGACATTTTTACTAATGTAATATTTATAAACATTTTAACTTTATAAATATTATTTCTCAATTAAATTAGATGGTGGTGTAGCTATATAGAATTATATATGGTATTAGTTATTCAAAGTACTTAGTACTTATACGACCTATAATTATTTAGGTTGCGTTCAGACATTTACGTGACTCATTTTCACTTTGTGATTTACATTGTTGATTTATTCACTCGAGGTAAGTTCATAGCCCCATGTATTACATTTATAATGGTTTACAAATTTTAGGGTGAGAACATGCATGGTTTTTATAATTAGACACAAGTGGACATTTTTACATTATGATTACGAGTTTGCCTAAGTAGCGACAACCCTCTGAGCCCACAATCATGAACTGTCAATTACTGTGTAATTCTCATCAAACCAGGATAAATTTCAATTGCAGCCTCGTTGGGACATACGACCCGGGAATATCTCTTCCGGAATCTTTTTATTATTGATTCTTACTTGTGTATTTTAAGTGTATACTATCAACGAATCAGTTGGCAATTTATATTGCAATTCATTTATGTCGAGCTTCAGTGTCATGAGCTTAGGGAAACGTAATTACATTTTTGTGATGTTTGCATCTGTTGCATTATCATACATTTGGGAAATCTTGTGGTCCTACATTATACATTTTACAAACCTATGAATTCACCAACATTATTGTTGATGTTTTAAAGCATGTTTTCTCAGGAGGTCAATGAGGTACAAGACAAGGGATACATTGGTGGTCATATTTTTGGAAGTCATGTGCATTAAAGATTTGGTTGCATTACATTTTGGGGATTTATTTGTTATGGGCTAGAATCTTTGTATTTTAAACAATGAACAAGTAAAGCTTCGGGCTTTTGTAACAAATAATTTGCTAAATCCAATGTATCAGTTTTAAACGACTCTTTTAATGGTCCTTCTCATATGTATCTTGTGCTATTGATTGGTGAAGTAACACTCTCAGACCCATATTCCGTTGCGACCCAATTTAGGGGTGTTACACTAGTTACATAGGTAGATCCCGAGGATGGCAGAATTTACACTGACATTCCATCTTATGTACCACCAGTTGCACCTGTTCAGACAACACCATCTCCTGAGTGGTCTTTTGGTTCCTTGCCAGTTTCACCATCATCCCTAGTAGTCCTATCACCCATAGCTTCGCCAGTAGCTACACCAACAGCCACCATATCGGTAGATGAGGATCGGTTTTTAGAGGTAGGGGCGAAGTTAGAGCTTTAAGGGAGCATACTCCATGATCACGCTTAGCGTTTGGACGCACTGCCACCTGCATTGTTTAAGGGTTATGCTAGGGATTTTGGAGAGTTGTATACTAGGTCGGGGGCGGTTAGGGATGAGATCTTTTTTCAGCGATATAGGCTTAGGAGTTTGGAGTAGGAGCAGGAGAGGGCTACAATGACTTTTGGAGCTTTGTGGAGGCCCGTGTTGGCATTGAAGGCATAGGAAGGACGGGTTGACGCCCAAAGGGCAGAGTTGTGGCAAGCCAGATATGATGACCATAGATTGATTCATGATATGTTAGTGCAGCAGGCCGCAATGCAGCATGAGCTTCAGGAGATGAGAGGTCGTGTTGCTGCTTTAGAGCAGGAGAGGGGTCATAGAGAGCAGTAGACTGTATGAGGTTGATTAGGATTTTGTACATTACTAAACCATGTGGTTTTGGTTAGTGCTAGATCTAAACTGAGTAGACTCAGTGGTAGTAGTTATGAACTGATTAGTATCTGTCGGTAGTTGATTCTTAACAAAGTCATAGTTATGATAGTGGTAGAATGATTATGTACGGATTTTGAAAATCAATGGATGGTAGTACGTTTTATTTCATGAGTAGATACGTTCGGAACTTGAGTATATCGTTGTCTATGTCAGTTGGTGACATGGTTCGTCACTTACCTCGGATAGGACTTCCATTCTTGTAAGATCTCTCACGCACTTATTCCCTACCTATGTGGAACTTGAAAAATATTCAAGTTTCCATGTTGAACCGTTGCGCTGGAAGAATGTGACGTTAGGTAAAACCATGTGAAGTCGTGAGGAGACTTGGCTGTAATTGTAGTAGGCTGATTTGGAACCTGATTTTTAATTATAGAGTAACCTCAATGAATATTCTAAATTCTTGGTGGGTTAGAACCTAGAGTACTCGAAACAAGTAAAAACTACTTGGAAGAGTTTAAGCAGATTTTGGTAAGCGAACCTTGGACGATGATGAGAGGGCAATGCGTAAGTTGTGATGTGTGGGACACATACCTCTTGGAGGACTGAACCCACTGAATAGAACAACCAAGGGACTAGATACCGTCAAATGCTTTAAGAGTTTTGTTGTCGCGTCAAGGACTAGATCATATTCGGAAACCCAACCGAATATGTGACCCAAAGGTTAGGGAGAACTATTAGGTTGAGGAGATAGTAGGAAAGACTATCATGTCATGTAAGACAAGATCTAGATAGATCATGAGGAAGTGTACGGGCTGAACGTTAGAATTAAGTCTCTAGGGGGAATCGAAAGAACCCTTGCTTAAAGAGACTGAATTGGTAGAGAACTAGTGTGCTACGTTGAGGAATTGAAACTTTGTCATTGCTGTGATTGAGGATTTGACTTGAATTTTGAGGGTTAGACTATGATAACTGATAACTTTTCTGGGTCTAAGTATTATAAAATATTATGATTATATATCAGAGTCTTTCAATTTTGACAGCTTTCTTGGGGAAAGCTAAAGAGATGACTTCGGTTGACTTATTTTGGGTAAAACGGTTACGGTTTAACTGGGTGTTGAGAGAGTTTTAAGTTTCGTGAGTGAATCACTTTTGATTCATCTTTTCATATCGGAGTGTTTAGGTTGTCATTTTAATGCGTTCCGGGAAGTTTTCTCGCGTTCAGCGAAAATCATCACGCAGCGCGTACCGACACGACAATTAATTTGGGAATGGGTTTAAGTAACTTTGGAAGAGCATTTAATGTATTTATTGGTTAAGAAAATTCATGTTTTAAATAACGTTGTCTAAGGCGTAAATTGTTGGGTTGTGATTTAAAAGTATTAGATAATGGGCGTTTTCATGGAAAATGAATTAAAAGACCGCTATGGTCGTTAAAGTGAGATTTGGTGAAAAAGTCTTAAATGACAAGGCGTGTTTTGAAGTCGAGAAGTTTGTAAAACTTGTGAGAAAGGTTCTAGTTAAAATTAGACTAAAACTCGTATTTTAGTCCCGACACGTCAAATAATGTTTAAAGTGAATTTTGTGAGGTTTGGTTTGGAAATATGTCGTGTAAATAACCTAGGCTCTTGGAAAAGTGTTTTTAAGATTAGTAAAAATACTAAGTAACCTCGGGTAACGTTTTAAATTGATGAAAATTAAGTTTTAAGTGAACCCGACACAAAAAGAAGCAATCCCGAGTCACATTGGATCCTTGGCTGGTTTTTAAACAACAAGGGGGAGACAAGATGGGGAGTTTTTAGTTATTTGATCCTTGCATGATACATGTATAATTTGTCTTAACCACAAGCATGCATTTCACACTTTCAAAATCAAACAAAAATCAAAAACTTTCTCTTCCTTTCTCTCTAGAAATCGAACGCAAGTCACAAGGGTCAAGAAACATTATTTTTGAAGATTTATCAAGAACATGGGGTTAAGAAACACTATCGAGTTGATATTTGGTAGTCTTAGGTTATAGAAAACTATAGATGGGGAGTCGGTTTCGCATTTCTTCTCGCTTTTCAAAACCCTTTTGGTAAGTTTTCTAAAAATTAAAAATAGTTGTACCTTTATGATTGTTCTGGTGAGCTTATGTTAGTTGTACAAGTCGTTTGTTAAGAATCAAACACGTAAATTTTAAATGGAAAGAAATAGGGTGCGTTTGGTTGACGTGGTCAAAGAAGGGAAAGAACAAAAATGGTCACTTTTATGTCATGGTTGTGGTGGTAAATTTACTTTTGAGCAAGTGCTTATTAGGGCTTGTTTCGAAACTTAGCTTAAAAATAAGCTAGTTTGGGCTTATTTGGTATTGGGCTTGTTTGTTTGGTTCGGCCTAACCGAAGGAAAGAATGGGTTATTAGGCTCGGCCCAATAACCATTCGGCCCTTTTGGTTTATGGCTTATTTTATTGGCTTATTCAATTTTAAGCTTATTAAGCTTTGGCTTATTTGTTTTAGGCTTACGTTAGTTTTGGCTTATATTGGGCTTATAGCTTATATTTGTTTCGGCTTATTGAGTTTTGGCTTATTTGGTTTCGAGCTTGTTTTAGTTTTTGCTTATATAGGCTGACGGCTTATTTTAGGCTTCGGCTTATTTATTTGGGCTTATTTGGGTTTATGGCTTATTGATTTTGGCCTATTGGGCTTGTGATTTATTAGATTTTGGCTTATTGGGTTTCGGTCTATGATTAGGGCTTATGGCTCATTTGGTTTCGATTTATATTGGGCTTCGGCTTATTTTAGGCTTATATATGTAAATATATATATCAGTATTAGACTTATGTTTTTGATTTAGACTTATAATTTGGTTTTTGGGCTTATATTTTGGCTTCGGCCCAATAAGGTAAATACTAGTTGTTTTCTTTTAAAAAGTTTTCGGGCTAATTATAAAACCATAATGGGCCGTAAGGACCAATGATAAGTAAATGGACTAATGGACTCAAACTGGATTTAAAATGGCTATGTTGGACTTAACGAATGCTATCGGACTAACATTAGGCTTTAGGCCCAATAAAGGAAAAATGGGTATTCTAGACTTTTAAGATGAAAAGAATGATAAATGGATATTTACGAAAGTGGAAAATGGTTAATTTTAGTTATGGTTGAGTAAACGCTATGTAAACATGGACTTTTTGGCATTTTGTCAGAACTTTAGAAAATTTGCAGAAAGTGTTGAAAGTTAAGATTTAAAAACCTTAGTTACCTCTTATAAACAAACGAGTCATGTCAAATTTTACAAAAATGAGTCACACTTAGAAAATATTGTAGCAAAAACTTATTTTGTGTCAACCCGACTAAAGGACAAAAGATGACTTTTTATGAACGTTAAGTGACAAGATTAAGCAATCAAACGTGGATATGCTAAGAAGGCAAGATTTTATACTTACCCCGTTTAGCCTGATAAAAAGACGAAAATAATAAATTATGATTATTTTGTGCTTAAAACCTATCATAGCTTTCCTCAATTCAATCCCACCCAATATAGATATGTAAAATCATCACAGTAAGGTTTTTCTTAATTAAAAATAATTAAAGGGCAAAAAAAAAACTCAACAAGGTCCTATGATAAGTCCCAGGAATAATGGACACTCAAACTGGAATTAAAAATGGCTATGTTGGACATTCACTTAAACGCATGCTATGCTTACAACATATTTTATCATAGGGCTTAGGCCCAATAAAAAGGAAAATAATAGGTTAACCTATAGACTTTTTATTTAAAGAATGGAAAGAAGGATATAATTGATATTTTATATACCAAGGAAAGAGGCAAATTGATAAATTTTAGTTCATGGTAGAGTAAACGCGATTAAAACAAGAATTGCGACTTTTTGCATTTTGTCGAACTTTAGAAAATTTGCGTAACAGTGTTTGAAAGATCAAGGTTTAAAACTCTAGGAATCACTCTTATAAACAAACTGGTCATGTCGATTTTATAAAAACCAGCGTACACACATAAAAAAATATTGTAGCAAAAACTTATTTGTGTCAACCCGACTAAAGATAAAAGATGACTTTTTATGTAACATTAATTACAAGATAAGCAATCAAACGTGGATATTCTAAAAGGCAAGATTTTTAAACTTACCACCTTTTAGGACCGAATAAAAAGTACAAAAATTATAAATATGGTTATTTTATTATCCATATATATATAAATTAAATATATATAATAATATATATATATATATAAGTATATATATATATATATATATATATATATATACTTCAACGCTACGAAGATGGTTATTCTTTTATTTCCGAACTTAAAATCTATTCTTACACATTTTTCTCGTTGATTTCCTCAACACGTTGTCAGTTGTATCGTTTTAGTTGAATCGGGTATACTTTTGAATATTATGAGTTGGTGTCGCACTTAGCCCAAGTGCATCGAGTTGGTTTATGTAGTTACCACACAACTATGATACCAAAACATTTTGTAATGAGAATATGGTTTTGTAATGAGAATATGGTTTTGAAATATGGATATGGGTTTTGTGATGAGAAAATGGGTTTTGTGATGAGAATATAGGTTTTGAAGTGAGAATAAAGGTTTAGTAATAAGAAACAAGGAATTTGTGTGAGTAAAGACGAACGCTTGTATAATAAGGCAATTTTATAAAAAATATTAAAAAGGTGAAATTAATGTCAGGTCGTAGCCGGGTACCGTTGTACGTTGTGTAGAGATTATTTGTGCATTGTGTAGAGATTATCTGTGCGGTTATCATCTTCTGTTGAGGTGAGTTATCGTAGCCCTACTTTTTAAGTCTTTTTTGTTAGGGGAAAATGTAACCTTTTCCCTTTTTGTGTTTTGAGTATTTCATTTTTAGTCCTTTGACTATTTGACGTTTGACAGTTTATTCAGATATTGTATCGTGTTGACGGTGGTGAATTTTATGATATTTGAGGTGATTTATGGTTTATGATGATTAATAATCCCTTTTTGGAAGGTATTATCATGTTATTTGTATTCCGGGTGGTTTGACCCATGAATTTTGAAAAATGCCGAAAAACGAGTCCTGGCACGTCTGTTAATGTTCAAATGAGTTTTGAAGGGTTTGAAGTGTAAATATGTCAAGTGAATACTCTAAGTTATTGGGAAAGTATTTTTAAGAAGGATAAAAATGCTAAGTAACTTTGGGGAATAATTTATGGTTGAGTTTTACCAGCTTTTAAGTAATCCTGACACAAAAACGACACCCGAGCCCCTTTGGATACCCATAACCGGTCAAAACATAGAGGGGACAAGGAGGCATGATTTTAGTTTCCTTTTCTAGCAATTGTACATTTATATGCTTATCACTATACAATTCCATTCATTCCATTTCATTTAAAAAAAACACACACACAAGTGTGTGTGTCTTGTGCGTCCGACCAAAGTAAACCACAAACACCCATAAATTTTCCAACTTTGATCAAGAACGTGATATTTCAGGTTGATACGAGTATTCGGGTATTCATTTAAACAAGGTTTGGGTTGTCCGGTTCACGTCGAAATCCACATTTTTGAAGATTTTCTTGTAAGTTTTTAAAATTTGAATTTCGTTTGTCCTTTTGGGTTTATATTGATGCATAGATGTTAGTTGTACAAGTTGATCGTTGTGAAAATCGATTTTTGGAAACGAAACAGAGAAAAAGAGGTGTTTGGCTTGCGTCGAACATAAAAAGAAACAAGAGGGTTTTGTAGTTTTGATGTTGTGGTCGTGATGGTTGAAAAACATATATTGCTAAAGAGCTTATTTTTGGATATTAGCTTGTATAGATTATTTTGGGCTTATTTTTAAGCTATTTTGTGGCTTATTTTGGGCTTAAATGCCACGACACACTTTGAAATCACAAGGGAAGTGATTTTGATTATTTACTTTGATTCGCGTATATTCATGGAATATTTTTATGGCTTACGATGTTAACCGAATGTATATTGTAGCTTATTAAGCTTAGTTTAAAGCTATTGGACTAGTTTTGGAGCTTAAAAGCTCACGGCCTAATAAGCACTTATAAGTCGTGGCTTATTTGTTGGCTTATTATAGTTTGGGTTATTTTTTACTTATTAGTATGAGCTTATGTATATAAATAGGCCTTGGTTTTAGGCTTGGATCGTATTTTGGACGTGTAAATACCTTAATGAACCCTTATTGGGCCTTAAAGCCCAATAAGCTTTATTTAGCCGTTTTAGAATTTTGTCAGACTTTTGAAAGTTGAAATGAGTTTACGAAATGATATTGAGCGTTGTTTTGGGAAAAACGTTTTAGTAAACGTTAAAGATTGAGATTTTGGAAGTTTGTCGGAAAAGTATCGAAAGTTTGAAAAGTGTTTGAAATAAAGGTTAAAAACCTTGGAAAACGTTGTATAAACGTACGGGTCATGTCGAAATTTCGTAAAAAGTTTATACTTAGAAATTTTACTTAAAAACATGATTTTAGATCTAAATAATAAAATATTATTATTTTATTATTTTAAATAAATTCACTAAAAGACGAAAAATATATTTTTTCTTGAAACTTCTCTAATATGTTTATTATGAGTAAACGTTTTATTTTTAACCATATTATGATTATTTTTATGGTAAATAAGGTTACTGAATGGACTTGGGATATATATTTAAAATTATTTATTATAAATATTTACTTATATTACTTATCTATTTTCTTTAAATAGTATAAGTATGTGTTATTGAGCTATCGGATTGATAAGATATTTTGGGTTAGGACGTCAACCATCACACCACTAAACTGTTAAGGGTAATTGTACAGCGCATCTAAACCTCTATGCATCAAATGTGAAAACTGTTTTGGAAATGAATGATTAAATGGGACATTAACTGGACTAGGTCGTGCGTTGACGTCTTTGCATTTGCTTGTGTGATTGAGATTTGATTGCTAAAGGCTTGCTTGAGGTGAGTTCTCGTAGCCCCATTTTTACTGTTTTTCCGTTGGGGGAAAATGATACTCAAATGTGTTTTGAACTGATTTTTGAACTGTGTGAAATGTGATTTTATTTTTGGGATAAGATACATGCTTATGACTGCTATGTGAATATATGTTGTGATTTTACTTGCATGTACTGTGTTTGGCATGGCAAGGTTTTTGGTTCTTACTTGCATGCATTGCGATGTATGGCAAGGGTGATTGGCAATGATTTGCTATGTCTTTTGTGGTCCTGTCCTAATATAGTGCTCCAACTGGTAGACCCTTTAGGTGCATAAGTGACATATTTTGCTACCTGACTAGCGGGGATGCTAGGGCATGGAGATCGACTAGCAGGATTGCTAGGTCGTGTTACATGATTAGCGAGGATGCTAAGTCATGGGTTGTTTGCTTATATTCACTGTCATATTGCACTATTGTCCACTGTTTTGAGATATTGGCACAGCTTTTGGTTTGGGGTCAAACCTACGAGCTCACCAACATTATTGTTGATGTTTTCGAGTATCATTTTCAGGTGAAGTGAAAGATGCATAGGTTGGTGATATGTGATAGCAGGCTTAGAAGTATCCCGCGTGTATTTTTTATATGAAGTCTTGCTTGTTTATTTTGTTTGGTTCTTAGTAATTGGAAGTTTTGGTTTAAGTTTGGATTTAGACCCCTGTGGGAGAATTTGGAATTGTAAGAGGTTATGGGTTTGGTTATGATTTGGGACATCACTTGAGGTTGTTCGAGGTTGATGGTCTTCGTAACACTTGAAGTTTATGCATCGTAGTTTTCTCTATTTTGTATCTTGTGTTATGATTGATCATTATGTTACATTCCTGAGTTTCCGCCATTGTCGGGGTGTGACAAAAATGATACTCAAATGTGTTTTGAACTATTTTCTAAACTATACGAAATGTGGTTTTGTTTTTGGGACAATTTATGTGCTTATGACTGCTATGTGAATATTATGTGGTATGGTTGATCTTGCATGCATCGTGGTGCATGGCAATGTGTGTGATTAGCATAGAATTGCTATGTTTGTAAAAGGTTGCCCTATTGTAAATGCTCCAGTACTGGTAGGCTTTTTAGGTGCGTATGACCTCGGGGTTGCGACCCCAAGAGCATTGGTATATGCAGGATTGATGACTAGCGGGGATGCTAGGTCATGGTACATGATTAGCGGGGATGCTAAGTCATGGGTTTGTGTGTTTGCATATATTCACTATCATATTGCACAATTGTCCAACTTTTTGAGATATTGGCACAGCGACTGAGTTTCTTTCAAACCTACGAGCTCACCAACATTATTGTTGACATTTTTGAGTATCATTTTCATGTGTGTTTTGATAAAGGTAAATGGATGGTTTTGGAGATGAAAGATGTGCACCCTTGGGGGTTTGAGATTTAAGACTGAGGTCTTACTTGTCAAGATTGAAACATGAAACCTTTGTAAATTAAATTTTGTAAACTTCAGATGGTAAGATCTTATATCTTGTGCAATGTGAATCATTATGTCGCATTCGCATATTTCTGCAGCTGACGGGGTGTGACAATTTGCTCGCCAGACACGGGGTACCCGCCGCTATATTGCGCAAATACCCTACTAGTATTTTATTAAGCATTTTTGAAACTTTGTACATTTTCAAAGTTGTTACCAGCAAGGGAGGGGTGTAAGGAAACAATATATGTATACTTAAAGGGAAAGTACGCGATAAAAGACATAATAATATAGTAGGGCATAGTATCTTTTCGGCCAAGACATAAACCCTTTCTTTCTTTCTTCTTCTTCTTCTTTTTTTATGTCCATCACAGACAAAGCCTAATTTAATCCAACTCTATCATAATCTAATCAATGGTTGCACAAAAGCTAATTCGAAACTTAATTCTCGCTAACAAACCTTTTTATCCGAAAATATTCGCTTATAATCCGTTGAAAAAATTAGCTACATTTCCTATATTGTTAACCACTTAACTTTGAATTTACAAATGACCTATTTGTTATAATTTAATCTAAGCCTAATACTACAAATAAAATATAATTGTCATAATCTGGTACAACTATAATTTGAAAAAGACGAATATGTGTTTCATTGTTTCATAGAATAACTTTATATATATGTGAAACATAGATAAGGTTATGTATATATGTATATAATTTGTGTTACAATTGATTATGAGCAAAAGGAGTGTTTTTATGGTGCAACATTCAAATCTGTTGCATATAAATCGACAAGAAAATCACTTACGTACACAAACTAACACTATCAGATTTTGTTAAAAAAAATATACATTGTCGTCGCTATACAACAACTCTACAAGTTCGTAAAGTTATTGTTAGAAAATACTTATAAACGAACAACATTTACTCGCAACACAAAATTTAGTCACGGGGTACCCGCCGCCGTATTGCGCAAATACCATGCTAGTATTTTTGAAACTTTCTACATTTTCAAAGTTTTTATAAGAAAGGGACGGATGTAAGGAAACAATATATGTATAGTTTAAGGTAAAGTACACGATAAAAAACATGATAATAAAGTAGGGCATAGTATCTTTTCCGCCACGACATAAACCCTTTCTTTCTTCTTCTTCTTCTTGTTTCATGTCCATCATAGACAAACCCTAATTTAATCTAACTCTATCATAATCCAATCAATGGCTGCACGAAAGCTAATTCAAGATTTAATTCTAGCTAACAGGCCTCTTTATCGGAGAATATTCGCTTGTAATCCATTGAAAAAAGTTACATTTCTTATATTATTAACCACTTAACTATGAATTTACAAATGACCTATTTGTTATAATTTAATCTAAGCCTAACACTACAATAAAATATAATTGTCATAATGTGGTACAACTATAATTTGAAAAAGACGAGTACGTGTTTCATTGTTTCATAGAAGAACTTTATATATATGTGAAACATCGATAATGTTAATATAATGAAACTCGAAGAGGTAATGTATACATAATAACTTGTGTTACATTGATTAAGAGCAAAAGAGTTTTTTTAATGTGGAACGTTAAAGCAGTTGCATATAAATCGACAGAAATTCATTACGCACACAGATTAACATATCAGATATGTTAAAAAAATATACATAGTCACGCTAATAGCAACAACTCTACAAGTTCATAAACAGTTTTTGATAGAAATAACTTATAAACGAACAACATTTACTCGCTAGACCAAATTTTAGTCACGGTTACCCCCGTCCGTAATCGCAAATACCTTTGCTAGTAATTTATTAAGTCAATTTTAAAAAACTTTGTACATTATCAAAGTTGTAATAATAAAGCCAATATATACATACATATATCATATCTATATACATAAATATATATATACATATATATAAAATATTAAATATATAAACAAAAAGCTATATATACATTTCTATATCCATATATATAACATATCATAAATATATAATATATATAAAATGATAAATATAAATATATATAAATAATGTATTTCCCAATTATATAATAATAATATACAAATATATATATATAAATAATAGACATAACAGAATATATATATATATATATATATATATATATACATACATATATATATATATAAATATATATATATATATATATATATATATATATATATATACATACAATAAAAACATATATATATACAATATGTATAATGTATAATACATATGTTATATAAATAACTACTATATATATATAATAATAAAATATATATATATAGATATAGACAATGCATATATAATATACACATATATATATAAAATACAAATATATACATATATAGGAATGGGATCGTGAGAAAACCTAATCTCGGTGGAAAACCCAAAAAACTCAAACAGATGCCCTAAAAATACTAAACAATACCCTATACTGTCGGCAACTCTCTCGAAAAAATTAGGCAATCTGTTTTAGTTTTTTTATGCATCGTTTGTTTTCTAGTTTTTTCCCAGCAAAATATGGTTTTCTCTAGAACCCATCCCTAAAATATATAGTATAATAAATAATATAAAATGTATAATATTATATATATAGATATAACATACTAGGGATTGGGATCATAAAAAAACCACAATCGATGGTAGACAAACCTAAAAACCAATCACCACACCGTTGTCCAAGCCTCTTCCTCAGCCTCTCATTTTTTCACACCAAACAATAGGGATCTGATTGAAATTTTTCATATTTTCCAAGGTTTGTTTTATAACATTTCCAAGGACCATATATAATGCCTTAAGTTTTTCATTTCTTTCTTTTTTTCTTTCTATCACTCCACCATCGATGTTTTTTATCCAGATTATAGACTTTTAGTTTTTTCTTTATCTGAATCATGAAATCAGTCTCACCAAATCATCTCATCACAAAATCAATTCGTATTATCTGATAACACATCAGATTCATCAAATCATCCCATCATAGTTTCTCAAATCAAAGATCAAAACAAGGTATATAACTCATTTCGATTATACTTTTGTTATTTTTGCTACTTAAAATCAATTATAAAACTTATAGATCTTATTATTAATGTTTTAATGTACGAATTTGTGTTCATATTGAGTTTGGTTATTTTTTATGAGTTTTGCTTCGGTAATCATCATCTTTGTGTTTAGATGTATCGATTTAAGAGTTTATCAACATGATTCATTATAGAGAATAGTTATCTTGAAACGAAATTGAGAAATAAATACATTGAAAACATGTTTACAAAAACTGTACACTAAGTGTTTGATAAAATGACTTAATGAGATTTTTTATAACTGTGATGCACTAATTTTACACTGTGATGCCCTAATAGATTTTTGTGAACTGATGCCCTAATTTATTTAGGCAAGAGGATTTTAGATTTGGATGAAACACCCACTAAGACAAATTAAATACAATTATATCGACTTCATTTTTGTTGATACTGTAAGTATCACCACGTCAATATTAGCCCTTTTTGGCCGATTGGTAAGGTTACAATGTTAAGTTTTGCATGTTTCTGCCTATTATAACGTTTTATACATTTGTATGTTTCTGGTTGTTCACAACATTTCGTATGGTCTAATTGTGAAATTGTTTAGGGGGTAATACGGTGTTGGGAGTTTTTTTTGTCGATGGGTCAATATACAAAGTTGATTTTTTATCACTTTGCAGGGTCCTAGTTGATGAGGACTAGGCAGTTAACTTTGGAAACAGTTTTTGGAAAGGGTATGAGTATAGTGGATTGGGTTAGGTGGTTGTTTTTTATGGGTTAGGGTTTTGCTTTTTGAGTTTTTATTAGGTAATCATCATGTTTGTTCATAGATGTATTGGCTTTTAAGAATTTTATGATATGATACATTGTATAGCTTAGTTATTTGAATCAAATTTGAAAAAAAAGAGTTGTAAAACGTGTTAACAAAAACTGCACACCAAGTGTTTGATAAAATGTCTGAATGATATTTTTTAACTGTGATGCCCTAATTTTACACTGTGATGCCCTAATTTACCATCGTAACTGACCAGTTTACAATGACGGTGTTAGTATTTTGTAGCAAAGTATATATATGAGATGGAAATAGTGATGTTGAATCAGGCTTAGTAGGGTATACATATGAATTGATAGTAGTGATCTCGAATCAGGTTTGGTTTTGATCATCAGATGTGTATGCTTTTGTTATTAAATAGTGAATGGTTTAGTCGTGTAGTAAAAGTTGTAATTCTCAGTCAATCCCTTGTTTTTGTTTGTATTAGTTATACAATAATTATGTTATTGTTGTTGATGATCTTTTACACAATGATCTAATTGCTATGTAAATCTTCTGTATTATTTTACAGATTCATCACTTGAGGCCCATTGAATACAAAAGGTCAAGGCTATTAAGGAACATGAGGACAATTAATCGTGCCTATAATGACGTACAATTAATCGGCTCATTTCTAGTTTTTATTCAAGTTTTAAAATTTAACCCATTTTACTGTCAGATGGTGAACTGAATACTTAATAGTATGTTAACCTATAAATGGTAGAACTCACCGCCTCTTTTTTCTATTAAGTATATGAAGTATAAACTTTGTAATCTTCCTGGTTATCTTACTCTTTATTCATTGTTGTTGCAGGATCTATTGGGTCGAAACAAGTGCACTTTCGGGATTCCAGACAATGTCTAAACATGCAACTGCTTCTACATCGGTGACAAAATCACAGTCTACACCTGCCCGTCTAAACAGATGCACTATTTGTAAACATTCAGATGCACTATTTTTTACGCAAACTGATGCACGTAGTATAAATAAACCAGATGCACCAAATGATGCATCGTAACTATAAACAACGTGCATCATAGTTGTATTAGATTTTGACTTTTCACCTTTAGATTTTTCATGATATTTTCTTAAGGCATAACTTGAATTTGAACTATTTCATTTGCAACTTAGGTTTTGATTTGTCACCTAGTGTTTTGATTTCAATATGCTTTAAAATGAACAATAGTCAAATTATTGGCTGGTTGAGTTTGAAGGCTTTTACGCCAATTATCCCACTATTGTTTATATCAGAATAGGCTTCATTAGTAACGAGGGTGCGTTATTAGTTGCATGCATTGAAATATACAAACAGATGCACTAAAATATACAAACGGATGTGCTAAAAAGGTACCTCAAACGTATGTTGATATGTAATTAAATAAATAATTTTGAAAGTGACTACTTGAAATGACAGCATTTATGGCTTAGATTATAACCCATAAAATATGTTTCTACTAAAGATTAAGAATTGGCAAGTCAAATGTACTCAAATGAGTACATTCATATAAACAAGCACACGAACAAATTTTATTATCTCTCAATATTTAGTTTATTATCTATCAATATCTCAGCAACTTTGTTCCAAAAACTAATTGACACAGATTGCTCTTTATACATTTCAGCCTGTATTTATAGTACTCGACACATAGTATAAGCTAATACGAAGGGCATTTGGATTGTTTGATGGTCTCGGCTCTGGCAGGTGTTATTTTTACACACTAACCATGATACCATCTCTCACACATGTCACAATCGATCCATAACTTATCACCACTGTACTTCCCTCCACATCTCCCACAAAGGGGTTCTCCACGCTCGTCGTCTTCTTCAGCATAACCTTCGTCATAAGCCTTTTTTTCCCTTTTTGCTAGTCCATCATTCATCATCTGTAATTAACATATGTATAATGGATTATTAGTACTTCAGGTTATATAATGTGTGTTAGGCGGTTTTAGGTTTGTTGAATAGTTACCTAAAACCGCCTAACACACTTTTTGCTTATACTAGAAGTCCTAAATATGGACAAACTTGATTGTCAATATCCATATCCTGTTTCATTTTTTAAAAAATATGTAGTTTATTGGTTTCATTCAACAAACAACTTTTTAATAAAATAAAAAAATATGTCTGAAATAAATCAAACAGATGCCTTAATCTAACCAAACGGATGCCTTAATCTAACCAAACAGATGCCTTAATTTAACTAACAGATGCCTTAAATTCACCAAACAGATGCCTTAAACAAACGCATGCCTTAAACTGAATAAATAGATGCCTTAAATTTAACAACAAAAGTTTTTAATCTATCATATATAATTTAAGATATTCACACAGATGCCTTAAAATAAACAAACAGATGCCTTAATGTATTCTCACAGATGCCTCAAACTAAACAAGCAGATGCCTTAAACTACACAACATATGCCTTAACATTGCGTGCATACGCATCAGTCGTACATTCTCATATACACAGTCACGTTTCGACATATAAAGCGCTCTGCGCATGACATATCATTGACTTAAACGCCAAAAATTTATTACATATTCCTTTTGATATTCACACAGATGCCTTAAAATAAATAAACAGATGCCTTAAAATGCCTGATGCATATGCCTTTAAACTACACAACATATGCCTTAGCATTGCGTGCAAAAATTTATCACATGTACTTTAGAATTTCTTATACTAAAGTGATTATGCCTTAACTCATGCACAAGATGCAACAACAACAGTAGCAACTGTATACAAGTGCCCACAATACAACTGTATACAAGTGCCCACAATACTACAAGTGCCCACAATACCACTAGTATCATATCTAACAGGTTTTTTATGTTTGTTTCATTCCTCGTAATTTAATTGTCATCTTGGTATGTTTCTCTGTCATCGGATGATGTTTCTTGTTTGACGGATTCATATTCTTTGTCATCGTGTTCGATTTTCGGTTCTGTTGTTGGTTCTTCATGTTTGTTTTTCGTGTGTTATGCTTTCGTATTTGAAATACATATTTAAAATTAATTAAAAAGTTTTAAACAAACACATGCCTTAATGTATTCACACAGATGCCTTAAACTAATCAAACAGATGCCTTAAACTATACAAACAGATGCCTTAAGATATTCACACAAATGCCTTAAACCAAACAAATAGATTCCTTAAACTCAACAACATACTCCTTAACATTACGTGCATACGCATCAGATGTACATTCTCACACACACAATCACATTTTGACATCTAAAGCGCTCTGAGCATGACATAACATCCCATTAAACGATAAATGCATTCGATATATAAACCTACCTTAATTACATAGATGCCTTAAACTATGCAAACAGATGCCTTAATATAATCACAGAAATCCCTTAAACCAAACAAACATATGTCTTAAACTAAACAACATACTCCTTAACATTACGTGCATACGCATCAGGTGCACATTCTCACACACGAAATCACATCTCGACATCTAAAGCGTTCTGCGCATGACATAACATCGACTTAAACGCCAAATGCAAGCAATATTTAAACCTATATCATTAATAACACAGATGCCTTAAAATATACAAACAGATGCCTTAAAATATACAAACAGATGCTTAATATACTCACACAAATACCTTAAACCAAACAAACATATGCCTTAAACTAAACAACATACTCCTTAACATATAGATGCATTAAACTAAACAAACAGATGCCTTCAATTTAACAAACAGATGCTACTTTCATTTTGACAATCAAATATTAATACTAGATAACAGTCGGTTCATGCGCATCAAGCGTACAACATACGGATACAATCACGGTTCGACCCTTATCACGCATATGCTTTACATTAACCAAATAGATGCCTTAATATATTTTCAAAGAAATTGTATGCCTTAATTAAACAAACAAACAAATGTCCTAACTTTTTTATACGAACTAAAGAAACAAACTGCTCGGTTGTAGAGACCTAATATTACACAAAAAAATCAAAAATCAAAAATTAGGACACATACAATTGTCTCGCTCGGTTTCTTGGTCTTTAGTTTTGGTTTCTTCATTGTTTAATTCCATTGCATCTGTATTTTGTACATGCATTAAATTTAAACAAGAAGGTGCATTAAATTAACCGAACATATGCCTTAAAAAAATTTCAGATAGATGTATACAAACACGCAACAGGCGTACAAAAACACACATACAAACGTTTCGACACCTAAAGCGCTATGCGCGTGACGTAAGACTTAATCGCCAAATACACCCAACAGTCGTACAAAAACACACGCAAAAACGTTTCCATTCTTTAATCGCCAAATACAAACGCCTTAAATTTTACAAACAAACGCCTTTATTTAACCAAAAACACACCTTAAATTAACAAACACATTCCTGAAACATTCCAAACAGATTCGTATAAACACATAAAACACCGATTTAGCAAAAGATTTAAACACAGACACTTGCCATAAACACATGAATCAATAACCAAACAGTTACAACAATTTAACAAAACATTTATATGTAAACAAACAGATGCCTTTAATTTAACGTCTAGATGCCTTAAACTTAACAAATGTATGCTTTTTAATCTAACAAACACATATGCCTTTAATCTAAAAAACAGATGCCTTAACTCTAACAAACATGAATGTTTTACCAATCATATATGCATTAACAAGCATATGCCTTAACTCTAACAAACAAATGCTATTTTTTACAAACACATACTTTAATCAACATATTGTTTGGTTTAAGGCATATAGATGCCTTAAATTTAACAAACGTATAGTTTAAATTTAACAAACGCATATGCCTCTACTGTAACAAATAAACGCCTTAACTTTAACATACATACGCCCTGATTTAACAAACATACACGTTAACTCTAACAAACAACTGCTATTTTTTTACAAACATATGCTTTAATCAAACAGATGCGTCTATTCTAACGAACATATACCTTAATTTTAACAAACATATGCCTTAAATCTAATAGTCTTCATATCTAATAGTTTTCATGATATCTTGATGCCTTAACATAGTTTAAATAGGTTCCCTAACAGTATTTGTGAATTGATGCCCTAACAATTTTTTAATAGTATCCTAAAACATTATTTAAAGACATATTCATTTAACTAACACATAAATTAACACATATTCATTTAATTAACACAAAAATAAAAAAAATAAAAGATCAAAAAATATATAACTTACAATTGTGTGAATCTGCTATTTTTTTACACCTCTTGTTTAGTGTTCGGGGACTTATTCGGGTTGCTGAGGACGAAAGTCATTAATTATATCATTTCTAAGTAAATACAAAAATGATTAATATAAAAAAAATTAGGGCACTTACTGAATCTTTTTTATTCACCATATCTGATATGAAATAGTGATTGTTTACGATATGTGTGTTATTTTTACGAATTATTATGTAATTTGTTGATTGGTGCGTGTTTGTGTGTGTGTGTTTGATCGATGTGTATGTTTGTGTGTGTGTTTTGTGTCTGTGTGAGTTTTTGATCTGATTTGGGTGTGTTTGGATAAAGAAAGGAGTGAGAATTAGAAGTTGGCACATCTGACCCTCCGTTTTTGATATGTTTGCAAAAGCTACCTTGTAGTTTTGTTTTCTAGGTTTTCTCCCAATACAAAGTTTTCTCTAGAACCCATCCCTATATATATATATATATGTGTGTGTGTGTGTGTGTGTCTATATATATATATATATATATAGAGAGAGAGAGAGAGAGAGTTTAAACAAAAGTTGAGCTTTGAGTTAAATAATGACATTAAAGATCTTTGAAGAGTGTTTTGTAACTAAAACAATAGTTTTCCTTTACATGATCTTTCGTTTGCAATAAGAAAAAGTGAGTAACGTCTATATTTTCGTATGCAAAAATTGAATGTCAACAATAAACGAGATAATCAAACTAGCCATATATCTTATTTACAAGCTATGGTTTCTGCTTCTTCTGGTGACTATATATAGTCCACTTTAGTGTCTTAGCCAACTAAGCATTTCAAATTCGCAAATGATATGAAACCCTCATGGCTAATATAGCAAACAGTCAAATACTAAGTTTAAATATCTCAAGAAAAACTTAATTTTCTTTCATGATCAATGGTGAGAAGGTTTCTTTGGTATCATAATAATGATGATAAGTGGTAAGTGCTACGTCAACATTGGAGATACATTATCATAGACATTTTTGTTTTGCAACTAAGATGGATGTGATTTCAATGCATGCACCTCTTTTATTGTTTATATATGAATCAAATATATTTGTTGATGACTTGATGTAAAAAAATACAATTATTTTGGAACGAAATATGACAAGTTACTATTGTTTTCGACGTGTTATGCAATTATATAAAATCTCTTCGTTTGAGTTTCTTATCTTTCACTCTTATTTGAACATAGAGATATTTATACTTACAACTTGAAGATGAATTGTTGTGGTCAATAAAACAACAACCACGGACTAATTCATTGAAATAACACACTTTATATTTAGTTGTTGTAATTCTTTGATAGTATGAAACTGTTATGCATGTTTATATCACGCAACCGTGAGATCATTTTTTTTCAAGTTTAAATTTTATTCAAGTTAAATAGGTATTTTCAATTCTTTGAATTGTTTAAAGATTCAGTTAGTTTGCATGTAGCTCAATTAGTAGTAGGCATGTGGTATTTTCAATGTATTTATGAATTCGACAGTTTATTCCTCAAGTTGTAATCTAAAGGATCTTCATGATCTAAAACAACACATTACGTGCTTTTTCGCCAAAATGAACAATAATATACTAAAGGTTAATCCATATCAGCACGAATAAAAATGAAGAGATCAATTGTATTATCCATGCAAACAACAGTGGATGGATCAAAAGACGAGTGGTTTCTCGTGTTTGCATATTTAATAAAATCAAAACTTTTTTAGTCGGACCCATTTGGATCTTTAGTAGAAAAAACTATTCATCTAAATGAGTTGTTTGATTTCATTCCTAAAATAATTAATATAGATAGTATATCTGTGCTTGAATTGTCCATTATAAATAATAAGGGTTATGTGCATCCTAACGCAAGTGGATTTTTTACAGTAGTTCAGGTAAGACAACATATGTAGATTGAATATATGTATGGTTAAGTTAGCCAGGAAACACTCAGATACATGAAGAACTGACGATGATATACATTTAGATGAAAAGTGCCAACACATGCGGGTATTATTTACGACAATGTTGATGGTTTAATAAGTACGGTCGCTTTTATCATTTTATGGCCTTTCATAATTTTTGTCCTTGAAAGAAAATGTAGTTTATTAGTATTACTTTATCATTTTTTATTTTTTACTTTCAACCCACAATTTTTTTTGAGAAACGAATATTCACGCCCTTTTGTATTACCTTGCATAATGAATAGAAAAAAAGTACATACTTTTAGCGCGAAGCCATTTGTTAATTATAATAACAGATAAAAAAGGTTGAGTTTTAGACATAAGCAAAATTAGTTCAATATTTTATTGAAATACAAAACCTGTACATCGCACGGGTCGTAATGCCTCGTGTATTCTCAATACTTCAGTAAACAATTAAACTAAGTTAATAACCTGAGTAAAGTGCAAAATACATCCATGTGGTTTGCCAAAAGTCCGTCTCACATCTCTGGACCAAACCTTGTCCAAATACTATCCATCCGTTAGTAAAAGTGAGCCACCGTACATCCTTAAGGACGAACGGTGCAAATATATTGTCAGTTAAGAGAAAAAAGTAATCACCAAATGAGGGATGTGAGACGGACTTTGTGCAAACCACAAGGATGTATTTTGCTAGCACTTTTTCCCTTAAACGACAAAATATTTGCACCGTTCGTCCTCAGGGATGTACGGTGGCTCACTTGTACTAACGGAGGGATGTCATTGACAATGTTTAGGCCAAGGACGTGAGACGAACTTTTAGCAAACCACAAGGATGTATTTTTTACTTTACTCTAATAACATTATAAGTTTGTCTCTCGTTTCTGCATTGTATCAGAGCCTTAGAACTAGTCAATGAAAACTAGTTATTCTCGGTTGTCGACTAGTTGTTAGCGGTCTAGGATCTTGTTTACTTTTTTATTGCTTTGTTGTTGGTTCGTTATTGTATGTTAGAATCACAATCTAAGGTTCATAAATCAGATTTTTTTTGAAATTCTTATTATAGGTTTTAGACACATGGATCTAGCTTTTAACTATTTAGATATGCAACGAGACGTTTTTCCACTCGCAACAATCATTTGAAGTTGTTACTATTTTCTCGTCGTCAGTATCTTCGCAACTTTGGAAGACTTTCATGTTGTAAATTCGTTAACAGTTAGATCTTCATGATTTTTGGTATGCAGCTTGATGAAACATAGATCCACAATCTGAGATTTCTCATCGGGTCTTTCTACATAAATTTAAATGCAAGCGAAGTTTTTGCAAAATTTATAAGGGTTCAGTTATCGTTTGATTGTTGTCATCAAGGTTTGGTTTCATTTGGTTAGGTTTAGAATTAGGTTCTTGCGATATCTTTTTCTACTTTAATTTGATATCAGTTTTGTTTGGTTGGACTTTATTCGTTTAGATTAGTTTGATTACCTTTTTCGGTTGTAGGCTACCCTTTAGCAGTTATCATTTTTGTTATGGGTTTTCTCTCATGTGGTTCAATTTGTTTACTCCTTTTGTTATGGTACTTTTATGGTTTCATGTAGTTCGACTACTTCTTTGTTCTTTTAACATCTAGTTTTGTTTGGCCGTCTGGATATGTTTAACTCCATTCACGTTATGTGTGCTCTGTTTCCATATGATTTTGATTTGTTTGTTTGATTTCACTCTAGTCATGCATATGTCTCATTCCACTCTCCTATCTAATTTCGACCCGGTTCTTTATGTTCATATTGATTATTCCGATTGCATTACATTAAGACTTCGTTTAACAACGACTTTATGTTTTGGGACACCCGCTTCAAACTAATTATTCAATTTTTAAATTCGAAACTTTTTGTAATAACTTAAGCTCTTTTAGCAGTCAAAATTGTTACTTAAAATTTTGTAGCTTTTGTAAAACACAAAAGCATTTGCTAAAAAATAAAACAAACAAAAAAGAACACGAAAAATATGAAGTGAGTTATGAGACAAGACAATCTCGATCCATATTTTCTTCCAAAAACAGGCATTTGTCTCATCCTCATAAATAACACTCATTCACCTTCACACTTCACTAAGAGCGAGCAATCGATTTAATAGTTAGAAATTAAAATTTTATCAATTACCAAGCAAACAACCCTAATTCTGCAAAATAAGAACAAATGAATGAATGATTAAAATGTGAGATTGGATGAATGAATGATCCAAATGGTTACCATTGCATAAAATCGGTTATATATCAGCTCAAAAGAGAAAGAATCAAAAGAAATAGAAAGAATCGAAGGAAATAAGAAGAATGGAACAAAAAATTCAAAGAAAAATGAAAAGATTAGAGAAAAGTAGTTGGATAGTATAATAATGAAAATGACATTGATTAAAATAAAAAGAGAGGACACGTGTCACACTGTTGTCCCTTTCTATACTTTTTACGTATGATCATTTTTTTATTCAGTCGCCTACCAAGATTATAATTTCAAACCATCTTTATATCAAAATCATACTAGTGAAAAACTAGAGGGGGGGTTGAATAGTTTTACCGATTAAAATTGCTTTTTCAAAAATTGGTTTGAGGTTTATGTGAAGTTGACGATATTGATTGATGATATATGAAGAGATAACCGAGACACAAGCGTTTATAGTGGTTCGGCTACAAGGACACCTTCCTTGCCCTACTCCACTCCTCGAGTCACCTACTCGAGAGTTCGTAAAAACTAGTCACCAATATTCTTTAACCGACGAAGAAGCCTCACAACGTCACTTACACCTTTTTAACGGTACAAAGCTAAATACCGGATTCTAACAAAGGTAGAATCAACCCAATGCAATCACACTTATTTTACAAGGATGATGGATGCTACTACAACTACCAAATGATGTACAAGATACGACAAAGTGATCTTGATGAATGATGAGATGCGAAACAAGATTGCTTGAAATTGATCGTCTCGTATGCTATTTCGGCAATTTCTTCTATTAAGAGAATTACTTACAAATGATGTATGAAAGCTATCTAGATTTGAAAACAAGAGAGAGATCAGATTATAAGAGAGATTAAAATGAGAATGAGTGAGTAAAACATGAGAAATGACTTGGTATTTGATGACCGTAAATTAGACCCTTACTATATATATAAATATAAATAATTATATAAATATAATAATTAGAATCAAAAATATCAATCAAATGTAGTAAACCGGGAAGCACGCGATTCCCGGGTCGTTTATCCCGACGAGGCGTGAATTTGAAAATCGAGTCGAGGTTTGAACAATGCTTGAATGATCAAAGATTTGATTTGATTATCTATTTCTACAAATAAAATGCAAAAACAAGTAAACGAAACCCTAAAACGAAAGTAATTTAGGCTAAAACCTAAAACGGGGACGTAAAAACGTGACTTAAAAACCTAATTATTAAAATTTTAATCCTAAAGTGATTTTTTAACTTTTAATAAATCTTAAATGACTAAAAAGTAAGAATAAAGAAAACTAGATCAAAAACGGAGGTGTTTAAGGCTAAAAACGCGAAGAAAACGAGAACGAGATTCGATCCCGTTCTTTAAAAATCAAATTTCTAAAAAATTAACCCTACGAGAGCAAATTTATTTTTCCTAGGTCCTAAACGATAAAAGAAAATTTAGAAAAAAAGATTTATATTTTTTTGACTTTTAATTTATTTATTATGAATTAATTAAGATTTTAATCTAAATAAATTATAAAAAATACTAAACGATTTTAGAAAAATCTGGAAAAAAAAAGTAAAAAATAGCTTAAACAAAGCCTGACCTAAGAAAAATAAGCTGGGGTTGCCAGCTTATTGGAATAAGCAGTTAAAAATCAAAAATGGCTTATAAGCTTAATGGGCCAAGAAGCCCTTAAGGAATTAATGTTGCAAACTCATACCGGATGAGCTATTGAAGCACAATGGTATGAGTTTGTGTGTGTGGGGCGTTGGAAAGGGGGAGGTCCAGGGGTCGACCCTTGGCCTCTTCCTTTTTGGCAAACTATTTTTTTTACCCTTTTTTTAAAAAACTTATAAAAGACACAAAAATAAGCAGGTTTAAAACTTGGACTTTTTTATGAATCTCAAAAATAAGCAGGAAAATAAGCAATCAAAAAGTTGAAGGTGAGCTTTTTTATACTAAGGTCTTAAATGAGCTAATTGTTGGGCTTATTTGGTGGACAAATAAGCAAATGCTAACAACTAAATAAGCAACACAGTTAAATTACTAAACCTAAGAAGCTATTCTAAGCAAAAATAAGCACAAAGGATAAAGCCAATAAGCTAGTTAGCTAAGAAAAAGGACAGAAATGCTATTTTACTCTAAGATTAAAATAAGCTAACTGTTGTTAGTCCTATGGCTAAATAAGCTAGGGAAAACATAAATAAGCTAAAATAGATGGGAAACTAAACCTAATAAGCTAATCTAAAAAGAAATAAGCAAGAAAAGAGCTTATGAATAAGGACAGACCTCAAATAAGCTAACATGGCAAAAAAAGAACAGGTAGGCAACAGCCTAAGGGACAACTTTGGGCTTAAAAATAAGCCCTTATAAGGATCCTTAGTGGCTTTTAATTAGCACATCCCTAAAAGCTAGCCTAGGCCCTATCTAAATCAGCAAAACAAAAGATAACATTTTGAAATTCAGATTAAGGCCCGCGTGAAAAGACTCGTTATGCAAAGGGCTAGTTATACTGATTTTTAGTTTTTAAGTTTTACTAAAAATGAAAAGTTTCTAATTGCTATGCTACTTAGATGGAAAATAAGCTAAGAAAAATGCAAGGTAAGCCAAAACAGATAAGCACTTTTTGTAACTATGGATTTTTATGACATCTAATAAATAAGCAGAAAAACCTTAATAAAAACAGACAGAATGCTTGTTATCACTAAGGGCCTAAACTGTTTTTGGCTTTTGGGCAAATAAGCTAAAGGAAAACAAAAGGACTGAAAATTATCTAAGTCCTAAATCTAATGAGCACAGGGAAGCAAAAATTAGCAAAGGAATCTAGCTAAAAAGGCAGGAAAAGAGCTTATGAATTAGACAGTACTAACTTAATAGTTAGTACTGCCTTTGAAAGCTTAAGGCTGCTAGGGGCTATTCTAGACTAAATAAGCATAAAAAAAAGAACTAAGCAAATGCAGATAACATTCTATGTTTAATAAGCAAATATGAATAAAATTAAACAAGAGAAACAAGCTGAAAGACATGAAAAAGCAATAAGCATATGAGGGCTAAACCTGCTAAAACAACCTAAAGGGCTATCTTTGGGCTTAAATTTAATCTATAAAAAGAACTTTAAAATGGAAATTAAGCTGAAACAAAATAAGTAGGACACCTAATGAGCTTATAACCTAAAAATCATGGCTTAACACTAAAGGGACCTTACTGAAATAAGCTGCTGAATTTTGGCTATTTAGAAACTAGAAAAAAAAACTTTGACAGATTTATAAAATACCAATGGACACTTAAACTTCAAAGATCCTACTGCATTTGACTTTAAAAGGGAACATAAACCAAGCCTACAATCTACTTTTTTAAAACACAAATCAAATTGAAAAAGTTTAAGAATATAAAAACCAAAGATTTAGACAATTATTAGAAAAGACATTAAAACTTATATTTAACTTTTAAAAAACTTTAAAAACAGACTTAAATAACTTAAATCTGACTGTTGAATTTGGCCTAATGACCCAAATGGCTTTTGTTGATCCCACGCCTTGATCGATTCTTTATGATATAAAGAGCTTGTTACCTTGGAAGAATCCAAAATAACAAAGATTAAGACTTTGTATGTATATCAAAGTGTATGCGGAATCTACACTTTGACACTCTAGAGAAATGTATGAATGAAACAGTAATGATCACACACACAATAAACACAAAACTCACTGCTTCAATATTATAAATAATACGAGTACTCTTTAAGTACTGGGGTTACACAACCTTGAAGCTATATCGAA
>BQNB010043762.1:0-45312 GCA_026074375.1 Tanacetum coccineum | reverse complement strand
TATGTCTTGCCACAAACCGAAAATTCAACTTTTCCAAGTACATTTTTGACAATATGGTGAAGCACTTGGAGGGTGGGGTTAAATTGCTCATGTACCCAAGGTTTGTGAAAGTCTTCCTGGACAAACAAGTTGAGGGGATGACCAAACATAAAGAGGTTTATGTTACACCTTCCCGCACCGAGAAGGTGTTGGCTAATATGAAGAGATCAGGAAAGGGTTTTTCTGGAAGAGTCACACCTCTATTCCCAACAATTATGATTCAAGCTTTAGAAGATATGGGTGAAGATTCAGCTGCCCCTTTTGATTCGCATTCCACACCCATTATTTCTTAACCATCATTATCTAAACCTCAAAAGAAGTCAAAGAGAAAACAGAGGAAAGACAGTAGTCCTACAGAGCCTGTTACTGATGAGGCTTATGTATCTACCCCTTCTTATGATCCACCTACAAGTGGTGAGGATAGAATGCAACTTGTTGAATTAATGAATTTATGTACCAACCTACAAGAGAAGGTCCTTGATTTGGAGAAAGCCAAGACTGCTCAAGCAAAGGAGATTGCTAGTTTAAAAAAGAGAACCAAGCAGTTGGAAAAGAGAAGGAAGTCAAGAACTTCAGGGCTAAGAAGGTTAAGAAAGGTTGGTTTCTCTAGCAGGGTAGAATCCTCTAATGATGCCAGCTTGGGTGCTCAGGAGGATGCATATAAACAGGGGAGGAAAATTAAAGATCTTAATGCTGATGCAGAAGTGACTTTGGTGGATGAGACTCAAAAGATGAATGATGAAAACCTAATGTTTGATATAGGTGTGTTGGAAGAGCAGGGAATTGAGTTTGAAAAGGTGGTTGAAGAGCCTATAGTTAGTGTTGCTACAACTACAAAGTCAATTCCAGTTAGTGCTGCTGAAGTAGTTACTACTGCCAGTGCCAGTGTTGAAATTCCAGATGAATTGACTCTTGCTCAAACTTTGATTAAGATCAAAACGCAAACCCAACCTTTACAACTGCTGCTACAACAGTTACATCTGTTAGACCAAGGGCTAAGGGAATTATATTTCATGATCAGGAAGAACAAGTACCTGCATCTACAAAAACATTTTCTTCTTCACAATCACAACTTCCACAAGTAAAAGACAAAGGCAAAGGAAAAATGGTGGAGCCTGAAGTGCCATTAAAGAAGAAAGATCAAGTTGCTCTTGATGAAGAAATGGCTAGAAATCTTGAAGCTCAGTTGCAAGCTGAACTTATTAAAGAAGAGAGGCTTGCAAGGCAAAAGGAAGAAGAAGCCAACATAGCTTTGATTGAATCATGGGATAACACACAAGCTATGATGGAGGCAGACTTTGAATTAGCTCAGAGGCTACAAGCAGAAGAACAGGGAGAAATAACCATTGAAGAAAGATCAAGATTGTTTGTAGAGCTCATGAACAAAAAAACACTTTGCAAAGCTTAAAGCTGAAGAAATAAGAAGAAAGCCACCTACCAAAGCTCAAAAGAGAAATCAAATGTCCACCTATTTGAAGAATATGGCTGGATACAAACATAGTCAGTTGAAGAGCAAAAGCTATGATGAAATCCAGAAGTTGTTTGATAAGGAAATGAAAAGAGTAAATACTTTTGTGGACATGAATTCAGAAGTAGTGAAAGGCAGTAACTCAAAAACAGAGGAAAGCTTTAAAAGAGCAGGGGATGAACTTGAATCTGATATGTCAAAGAAGTAGAAGATAGATGAGCATGTAGAAGTTGAAAAAGATGATCAATAGGAGGCAGAGATGAAAAGGCATATTGAGATAGTTAAAGATGATGAGGTAGCAATTGATGTTATACCTTTAGTTACTAATCCTCCAGTTATTGTTGAATACAAGATTGATAAAGATGGAATGATGGGATACTTTAAGTTGATAAGGGCTGATGGAAGCTCAAAAAGGTATTCATCAATGATAAACATGCTTCAGAGTATTGATAGAGAAGACTTGGAGACCTGGAAGTTGGTTAAAGCTAAACATGAGAATACAAGGCCAGAGGAGGATTATAAAAGAGTGTTATGGGTGATTGTGAAGGTAATGTTTGAAACCTGACAATAAAAGTTCAGTATGGAGAAATCTACAAGGGTTACAAAGTGAACTGTTTGTAAGCTGTTTGATACCTGGAGTGCACTTGTAAGGTTTAGAAATCTACAATATCTTTATGTTTGGTTGAGAAAAGATATCCCCTTCACCAATAACAAACTCAAACATACTGAACGAGAATCTTCAAGCTGATCGTTGGAAAGAGATTTGTTATCAACTGACTCCAGCTCATGACAAAAAAAGTGGCCCCCCAGGAATAGGGTCAATAAAGTGTTTTGATGGCATCCTCCTGGGATGGAAAGACTTTTAATGAAACTTGAAGATTCAGAAGATGAACATCAAGTTTAGGGGATGATTGTTGGGTTTAAAAGACTTCAAGATGATTCTTAGAGTTACTACTGCTCAGGTATATATTAGTGTTGTCAAGCATAATTTTGTACTGTTGGTAATACTAATAAAAATTATGCTAAGTAGTTAGTACTGGTAGTATAAAGTTACTACTGCTAGTTACTATTGTTAGTATAATTTAGTACTGTTAGTATAAAGTTACTGCTGCTAGTAGAAGTTAAGACTGCTCAGAGATGAAGACTAAAAATATACTAAGTAGTTACTACTGCTAGTACAAAAGTTAGTACTGCTAGTGTATGTTAGTACTGCTAGAGTAAACTTCTAAGTAGTTAATGCTGCTTGTGCTCAGTTACAACTGCTGAGTAATTACAACTGCTGGAAGGATTAATGCTTTCAGAGATGAGATCAAAAGACATATCAGACAGATCAAAAGACATATCAGAACAAGAATACTTATGAAGATAAGTATCAATTATTTGTAAAGAAGATATGTATAAACTTATTTGTTTAAGAGATTATGTTTACTTATAGAAAAGATCATAATCACTTGACGCGTCTCAATTATTTAACTGATTGGGTTTGTAAGCCATTAGGTTTCCTTTAGTGGATAAAAGGAACCCGACGGCATAGATCTAAAATCAGTTTCCATATTAGTAGTCATAGTTATTGCATAGCAATCATATTTTTAGTATCATAGCTATTGGTAACTCAAAATAGTATTAAATATATTGAAATTTAGTAAGATCTTGTTTTTACTGTATTCATTGTTTTCTTCCTTAGTAATGCAAACTAGACTCCACATATTTTGGTGATATTCTCAATCTTAGTTTCTACTATAGTTGTCTTGGATCTATCTAATATAACTAAGCTTTAATAAGCTAAGTAAGATCTGTCAAGAAGGGATCAACATAGGGTGTTGATGTTGATGAGACTTTCAGTCTGGTTGTTAAACCAGGGACTGCTTCTCGACATTGGCCAGTTCATCAACTAGATGTCAAGAATGCATTTTTACATGGGGACCTATCAAAGACGGTTTACATGCATCAACCTCTTGGATTTCGGGATTCTTCACATCTTAATTATGTGTGCTTGCTCCAGCGCTCTTTTTATGGGCTTAAGCAGGCACCCCGTGCTTGGTTTCAGTAGTTTGCGTCTTATATTACCAGGGTGGGATTTCATCACAGTCGGTGTGATCATCTTATTTATTTATCATCATGGGATGGATACTACTTATTTATTATTATATGTGGATGATATTGTGCTTACAACCTCTTCTTCAGACTTGTTACATCGGATTATTAGCTCTTTACATCTGGAGTTTGCTATGACTGATTTGGGTTCTCTTAATTATTTCTTGGGCATATCAGTTGCACGAGATTCTTCAGGGATGTTTTTATCTCAGAAGAAGTATGCGGTTGAGATTCTTGAACGGGCTGGTATGGTTAATTGCAATCCTAGTCGGACCCCTGTTGATACCGAGTCTAAACTGGGTACTATAGGTGATGTGGTTTCTAATCCGACTATGTATCAGAGCCTTGCAGGTTCTCTGCAGTATCTTACCTTTACTAGACTAGATAATTGTCACATGTTGTATTTTCATAATTTCTAACATTTAAATGAAGTTTATTTAAGCTTTTATGGAATTTTCTTGCATTAGGGGTATTTTGGTAATTTTACACTTGTTGAGATTTTTTTTAGGTTTTACAACTTCTTCCCCTCTAAAAAAAATTTTCGTCCTCGAAAATTGAAATGAACCGGAATGAAAACGAAATGAGAACGAAACGAAAACATACCGAAAAAAACAAAAAAAAAAAAAAAAACAAAAGAAAAAACTAGACAAAGAAATGAGGATAACTAGCTCGCATAGACTCTTCGGTCTCCCAGGTAGCCTCACGCTCTGGGTGATTCTTCCAAAGAATCTTCACAAAAGGAATGACTTTGTTTCTCATGACTCTCTCTTGACGATCCAGAATGGATTCAGGTTCCTCGGACAAAGACATATCAGGCTGAATCTGATCAAAAGGATAAGATGCGACATGCAATGGATGATAATGGTATCCCCTCAAAAGAGATACATGAAAGACATCGTGAAACTATCGATCACTGCGGAGTGCAGCGCGAGACGATACGAAACCTCACCAATACGTCCAAAATCTCAAACGTACCAATATCGAGGACTGAGCTGCCCTTTATCCAAAACTTTTTAACTCCACTGAATGGCGAAACATTCAGAAATTACGCGATCACCAACTGAAACTCTAAGTTCAACGTCGATGCTTAATCAGCATAACTCTTCTGTCGCGATCTAGCCACCTCAATTTCTCCTTAGCAACAGCCATTTCTCAATAGTAATCTTGATGAGCTCCGACCTTAATCAACCGCTCACCTACTTCATCCCACGCAAATAAGTGCTCGACATTTTCTATACCATACAAAATCTCTAAATTGTTGTAGCCTTGAAGCTAGCATGCCAACTATTAATGTAGGCAAACTCCACCAAAGCACAAATAATCAACCCAACACCCGTCATTCCAAAGCACAAGCCTCAACATATCTTCCAAAGTCTGAATGGACCTCCCTGACTGACCATCGTTGAGTAAGAAAATGCTGTCTCTGAACTAAGACGCAGTTCCCTAAGCTTTCTGTAATCCTTTCCAAAACGAGACGAGAAACTTCGATCTCTGTCGACACAATACATTCGGTGTACCATGCATCTAACGATTTCCTGTCGAAAACTCCGCCAACTTACTACACATAGTTCATTCGAATGGTTAAGAAATGACAGACCTTGGTTTAGCCGATCAAACAACCACCCAAATCGCATCATGTCTTTTTCAGAGTAGTAGGTCCAACCAGTAACGAAGTCCATGGAAATCTCATCCCATTTCCACATAGGAATCTCCAACGGCTGTAACAAACCACTAGCTCTCTGATGTTCAATTTTGACCTGCTGACAAGTCATACATTTGGATACAAAAGTAGCCACATCTTGTTTCATGCCATTCCACCAAAAGTACTGTTTCAAATCTTTGTACATCTTGGTTGAACCTGGATGAATAGTAAATGGAGAACTATGAGCTTCCGTCATAATCTTCTCGCGAAGTGTCTGATCATTAGGAACACATAGCCTATCTTCAAACCACACAACGCCTTCATCATCAACCCTGAACTCAGTATGTTTACCGTCTTCAACATTCTGCACAATAGCCCACAACTCACCGTCATCCCTTTGAGCTTCTTTGATCTGTAGCATGAGGTTAGACTCTATCCTCATACTCGCCCAATAACCATCAGAACCTCGTACACAAAAGCATCAACATCCAAGACGCTCTAAAAAATTCCATAAGGATAGAATCAAAACAACTATCATCCCAGTATTTATCGACTAATCGTCGCAACCCATTAGCCATTTCCCGTCTGAGTACTGGATGTTAGTGTCATAATCTTTCAGAAGTTCCAACCATCTCTCTGTCTACATTTAAGTTCTCGCTGATTAAAATATATTTGAGACTCTTATGATCTGTAAATATATCACAAGCTTCACCATACAAATAGTGTCTCCCCCAGATCTCAATGCAAAAAACCACCGCAGCTAACTCTTGATCATGATTTTGGATAATTTCTTCATAAAGGCTTCAGCTGTCTTTAAGCGAGGCGAACACCTTCCCATGTTTGCATCAAAACACAACCCAAACCCTTTTCTTCGATGCATCACTGTATGTTTGAAACCACCGAACCCTGATTGAAGAGTCAAATATCGGAGCAGACACCAGTATCCGTGTCATTCCTCAAAAACTCTCCTGACGCACAACCGTCCACACAAAAATTCTCACCCTTTTCTCATCAGCTGTAAGAGTAAAGCTAATCTGGAGAAACCCTCAACAAAACTTTGGTAATGCCAACAAGCCCAGAAAACTTCTCACCTCCGTCACGTAGTAGGTCACGGCCATTTGTGATAGCTTCAACCATTGATTGATTACCATAATGATGCCTCTGCAGAACAAGAGTGACCAAGGAAAGCGACTTGCTGTAACCAGAACTCGCACTTCGAAAACTTCGCATACAACTTCTTCTGTCTAAGAATCTCCAACACAATCCGTAGATGTCGCTCATGCTCTTCTTCAGACTTGGAGTAAACGAGGATGTCGTCGATGAAAACAATAACGAACTTATCAAGGTACTCGTGGAAAATACGGTTCATCAAATCCATAAACACGGCAGGAGCATTAGTCAGACCGAAGGGCATAACCAAGAACTCGTAGTGGCCATAACGCGTACGAAAAGCAGTCTTAGAAATATCTTGCTCTCTCACACGAAGCTGGTGATAACCAGATCGCAGATCAATCTTAGAAAAATATTTGGCCCCTTGCAGTTGGTCAAACAAATCGTCGATTCGCGGAAGAGGATAGCGGTTACGAATCGTAATACGGTTGAGTTCGCGGTAATCAATACACAAGCGCATGCTCCCATCCTTCTTCTTAACAAATAAGACCGGTGCACCCCAAGGCGAAACACTGGGTCTAATAAAGCCATTCTCCAACATCTCTTGTAACTGCTCCTTTAACTCCTTCAATTCAACAGGTGCCATACGATACGGAGCCTTTGAGATAGGTTCAGCACCGGGAATTAACTCAATGCCAAATTCAATCTCTCTAGCCGGAGGAAGTCCAGGAAGTTCATCGGGAAAAACATCAGCGAATTCACGAACAACAGAAAGATTTTCAATATTAGGACTCTCCAAAGATGTGTCCATAACAGAAGCCAGAAAACCTTGGCACCCATGAGAAATCAAGGTACATGCTTCATAGCAGAGATAGCTTTAACGGACTTAAGCGGTGAGGAACTCATGAAAACAAATCAGTTGGCGACGTTACCAAAGATTACAGTCCTAGCATAGCAGTCAATGGTAGCTCGATGAGAAGCCAACCAATCCATGCCAAGAATCACATCAAAGTCGAGCATATGGATAGGAAGTAAATTCGCAGGACGAATACGATCATCAAAACGTATAGGGCAGTTAACATATTCATGGCCTCGAAGTTAGGAACATCGTCATCCGAGTTTCTACGGGTAGTCACCATCTGAACGATCGAGAAAACGATTAGCAAACGAAAACAAGATAGGTTACGGAAGAGAGTTACGCAGGAATGAACTTGATGTCCTACCCAATCCTCACAGGTCATAGCCTAAGCTCTAAGGTCATAAGACCTCGTCATGATTAACCTGGCAGCTCTGATACCATAAATTGTAACGCCCCGACCCAAAAGGGTAGAAGTATTACAAATATGGTGTGACATCAAAGGCATACATAATCATAACACAAGCATAAACAGCGGAAGTCTCAAATAAATAACCAAAGGAAAATAAGTCAACATGACTTAAGGTACATAAGTTCTCAAAGGATAAACATATCCAAACGAAATAACCGAAATAACGAATGTCTTGAAAAGCAACAATTCATATCTCAAAACTAAGATCTCTAGGGTAAGTCCACACTCAGCACTCATAACCCGAAAGCAACCCCAGCTCCTAGCTTAGATACCTGCCGCAGGAAAAGAAAGTGCGGCTGAGCTTACAAAGCCCAGTGAACAGATATATATAATCGAACGCAAAAGATAACGGAAATCAAAGGATACGATACAAGGTACAAAGATATCATCATTAACATGATCAAAGGAATACAAATATAAGGTAAGACAAATCAGAAGTCAATTCATAGTGTAAGGAAAGATGAATCAGAAAATCGAATCAAGTCTAATTACCAAGCCCAAACAAATCATATCATAGTAACCATGGAGTCGCGAGCTCCAAAATTGTGAAAGACGTGGAATGCACCCAAACATCAGTCACCAAATATACATATATCATAATGTCATAATCCATCGAATACAAAACAAATCTAGGATGCATCCATACGCCCCTTAAACAAATAATAGTCTTCATAATGCGCATATAATATCAAATGGGGGACGGTATGAGAAATCACTCACTCACACATGAGTCATGCCAAAGGTGCATCAATGACACGGCCATGTTACCTTCATGGCTAGGAAACAAATAGTGGCTCCCTTCGCTTGAGTTTCTCTAAAAAACCTGGAAGGTTTTTTTAATTTTTTATAATTGTTCAAAGCAAAGTCATATCAAAGTTCATTTCAAAGGGATCATAGCAAAGGTTCAATGTCAAAGGTTCAGATATCAAAGGTAGCATAGCAGGGTTCAAATAGAACATAATGACAGATCATATAAGAGAACCAAGATGAAAGGCTCAGAGCAAATGTAGCAAATCACATAAGTAATCAAAGATAGAGAGGAATATGTCATGAGAAACCTTAACGATAAGGTCAGAATATCTGTACCTTATTCCGAAGTTAAAAAAAAAGCCAATAATCAAAGAAAACACCACAGGAAATCAAAATCACTCCCTCTTGACCGAACCTAAAGAAATGATGAATTCGAATTACAAACCATTCATTTAAGTTATACTTTCCATTTTTAGTAAGTTTCCAAAATTAGTAATATTCATCATTTGAGATTCTATTAAGTATTTTGAATAGCTTAGGGACTTAACATGTCAACCTTACAAGTTTAGGGTTAAATATGACAACTTTCCATATTTTAGGGTTTAATATACAAAATCAACAATTTTCAAGGTTAAAATTAAATATCAAAGTTTCACATTTTATTCCGAGAAGATTATACTTCCATTTTCTGTATTTACAAGTCAAACCCTTAATTTTACATAATTTACATATTTAGTCCTTTTGGTTTATTAATTAATTAAACAATATCTTTAATTATCCATAATTACAAAACAAGCCCTTATAGATTCAATTATGACAAAATCATACTTTATACATTAAATACTAACCAAACCTTCCACTTTTCAGAATTTACAATTTCAGTCCCTCTATTTTAATTAATTAATCTCTAATTACTTATTATATGTAATTAACCATTTTAATCCAAAATAATATCAATATGACATTTTATACCCCCCAACTTATTTTATACAGAATATAAAAATTATAATAACATGTCTAAAACAGACCCCATAGTTTCAGAAATTACAAAACAAGTCCTTATACTTTTAAAATCACAATCGGCTAACAAATAAATCACTAAAACCCTAATTAAATTTTCCCAAACATTTCAAATTTTTATACAATCATTAGCATTAAGAGAACCTGTAAAAATTATTAAAACCCTAACCCTAATTTTATTTCTTTCCTTTTTCCTTTTATTCGAAATCGGCAAACAAAGATAAATCCCCAATAATTATTCGAATCCTTCCTAAATTTTTCCAACAATTTATCTGAGTCATATATGATATAAATACCCTTAGAAAAATATAAAATCAATTGTACAAATAATGTTTATGCCGATTTCATAATTAACTAAAAATTAGGGTTTCGAACATGTTTTAATTTATAAAATCAATATAACATGCATGAATATTTTTATTAAGCATAGAACGAATTAATATGATGAAAAATGAGATACAAAAATACCTTTGATGATTCTTGATGATTTTATGAATTTATGCTATTCGGTTGTGTTATTCGAACCAAAATAATTTCCCCATGCACCAAGCACTCTACAATCTTTCCAATATTTTTCCACGATCCTTGATCTCCAAAACACCTTAGAAAATTCGTGCTTGCACCGTGAAAACTTTGGTGCCTCCTCCTTTTGTATTTCTTAGGTTCGATGGTTAGGTTGTTAGGTTTGAACAATAAGTATGTAATAAAAGAAATATAATTATGTAGTTTGACCGATTTTAATGTGCCTTTCTAAATGGCTAAATCTGATTTTTAACTTGCCATATTTAATTATGTAACTACCATATTTAATTTACTTTAATTTGTAATAAATCATAATTAAATACACTAATGTTCGGCATAACTTATATATACATAATTAATAATTATTTTTTCTTATAATAATTAAGGTATTTTAAGATTACATAAATTTTCATAATGGTCTTATAACATGTTGAATTTTTAAAATTCTAACATTAAATGAAGTAATTTAAGCTTTTATGGAATTTTCTTGCATTAGAGGTATTTTGGTAATTTTACACTTGTTGAGATTTTTTTTAGGTTTTACAATAATTGTATCAAATGATAATGAAAGGCACATATAGTTTCAACCATTTACGCAGAGGACACCGCCATGTTAGCGCCAACTCAGCTTTCTCTCTCCTAGACCACACAGTGACCAAACACCCGTAGTGGTGACCGCACAGGCGACCGAACAATTTAAAAAAAACATTACATTAATAATTAAACATTACAAACTAAAATACGAAAATAAAAATACACGGAAGAAAAGACGGAAAAAAAAATTACGGAAGATAAAAAATTACAGTAAATTAGTTTGCATTTGTTCGATGCCAAATGTGTTCCACTAGATCGGCTTTAAGATTAAGATGAGTTTCTTCGTCGTGTATTTCTCTGATAACTCGTAGCCTATCTTGTGCCGATCTTACGGGATCATCTTCACGATGTTGTTCCTCCGGATAAAAGTCGAGAGAGATTGCCTTTCCTTTTTCTTTGCGAATCATATTATGTAATATGATGCAAGTGTACATCAAATGCGTAATCCTTTTAAGACTCCTAGACCGTGCAGGAGTTCTTACGATAACCCATTTTTTCTTTAGCACGCCAAACGCTCGTTCCACATCTTTTCTTGCTGCTTCATGCGCTTGCTTATATCTTATTCGCTTCACATCATTTGACCCTGGCTGCGAAATAGACTTCATAAGCACAACCCATTCTGGATATATCCCGTCAGTAAGATAATATCCCCATTTATAAGTCACGTCGTTAGCCACGAATGGAACCTCTGGTGCTTTTCCTACTTTAAGATCATTTAAAACAGGGGATTGACGTAAAACGTTAACGTCATTGTTCGAACCTGCAACACCAAAGAAGGCGTGCCAAATCCATAAATCTTGTGAGGCAACCGCTTCTAACAAAATGAATGGCTCTGACCCGGAATCACCCCTACTGAATTGAGCACGATATGCTTGTGGACATTGAGCCCACGACCATTTTGTACAGTCTATGCTGCCTATCATACAGAAACCCATGTTTGTTCTCGTGAAAAGCGAAGAGTTTTTGACGTCAGTGCGTAGGCCTTCGCAAATACTCCTCGCCATATAACTCTATAACCCCGTTACAGAAATGCATCAAACAATCACGAGAAGTTTTTTCACCGATTTGTAAATATTCGTCTAGAGAATCTGGAACAACAGCGTATGCTAGTTGGCGAATCGCGAAGGTACACTTCACTAAAGCAGAGATGCCAGCTTTTCCAACAGCATCACACCCTTCTTGAAAATAAGGGCAGTTAGCAGACAAATCTCGAACAGATTCGGGAGAACAGCGATCGGTTCATTCGGAATCGTTTACGAAATAAATAGGCGTTGTAAAATGGTTTTTTAGCAAAGTAAGCTAGCACTAGACGGTCATGAGCACCGTAACGATCTCTAGGCATATAGCTTCGTTGGTATTTTTGGATTGTAGGAGTAGATGCTTGAATAACCAAAGCAACGTCTATTAAAAAACCGGAGAGTAAACTATTCACTTCCGTTTCATCATCCGTATCATCGAAAAATAAACACTCGGAATTAATTTGAGACATATTGTTTGTAGTGTGTGTTTTTGATAAAAAGTGTATATGTGTGTGAAAATAGGAAAGAAGATGTTGGGTTTTATAGAAAATAAAGGGATAATTTTTTTTATAGGAAACGGCTTCATTTACTCGGTCTTCTACACGACCCAAACAATTGCAAAGGTTGGGGGGGACTAGTCTAGTTCGGTCGAGGTAATGGGACGACCGACCTTAGTTGCTTCCACATGGGACGACCGACCGAAGGTCGACCTTACCATTACATTCAGTCTGATAAATATAAATTTAATACAATGTACACCATATAATTGCTTTTAAGAACTTATCGTATAGAACATTTCAATACATCATCTATTAAGAAACATTTTGTTGAAAATATCTATTACAGGGAATGACTTCGCCGCAACGCATGGGTACGCTGCTAGTAGAAAACAATGTACAAACAAATCAAGTTGTTAAATACTATCTTCCTAAAATTTGTTTAAGATTTCATAAATAATATTTAAATGATATAAAACATAAAAAGTGACATATTCAGTTTGGGTGCTCAGGAGGATGCATCCAAACAGAAGAGGAAAATTGAAGATCTTGATGCTGATGCAGAAGTGACTTTGGTGGATGAGACTCAAGAGATGATTAAAGACAACCTAATGTCTGATACAGGTGTGTTTGAAGAGCAGGAATTGAGTTTGAAAAGGTGGTTTTAAAGAGCTATATTTTAGTGTTGCACAACATACAAGTCAATTCCATAGGTTTCTTTTAGGTTATGGTTGCTGAAGTAGTTACTACTGTCAGTGCCAGTGTTGAAATTCCAGATGAATTGACTCTTGCTCAAACTTTGATTGAAATCAAAACTGCAAAACCCAAGCTTGTTACAACTGCTACTACAACAGTTACATTTGTTAGACCAAGGGCTAAGGGAATTATATTTCATGATCAAGAAGAACAAGTACCTATATCTACAAAAACATTTTCTTCTTCACAATCACAAATTCCACAAGTAAAAGATAAAGGCAAAGGAAAAATGGTGGAGCCTGAAGTGCCATTAAAGAAGAAAGATCAAGTTGCTCTTGATGAAGAAATGGCTAGAAATCTTAAAGCTCAGTTGCAAGCTGAACTTATAGAAGAAGAGAGGCTTGCAAGGCAAAAGGAAGAAGAAGCCAACATAGCTTTGATTGAATCATGGGATAACACACAAGCTATGATGGAGGCAGACTTTGAATTAGCTCAGAGGCTACAAGCAGGCCTACTAAAGTGTTGAAAATAATGACTTGATGGTCTGGTCATATGTCGAGCAGCATGATTTTTCCAACCAGCAGTAAATGGTCTATCAGCAGGAACAAATGTTGGTCTATTCCAACTACCAGCAGGAACAGATGTTGGTCTATTCCTACTACCAGCCGGAACAGATGCTGCTTTTGGTACAAATGAGGGAATATTTGCAACATTAGTCCATATAGGTTTATTATTCAATTCCAACTGTTTCTCATAAAAATCACAATCTTTTATCAAATGAAATTTACTACCACAAACAAAACATGTCTTAGAACCAAAAGACTTTCGTTTACAAAGACTCCTACTGTTTATTCCACTCTTATTACATAAATTCCTAGGAGGTTTTACATTCTCCTTAAAAGAAAAACTAGAATCATCATTGGTGGAATTTGATTGTTGGTCAGCAGTCTTTGACACTGGCTTGTAGTCAACTGAACTAGGGGCAGAGGCTAAGGGTTCATTGGTCTTGGAGCTTGAGGACTTGACACTTGAAACACATGATGCAAAGTCAGTGGTCTCTGAGTCTGAAGACTTGTCACTGTTATCACAAGAGACAAAGTCATTAGATACAGAGTTAGTTTCAGAATAATTATTGGACTTTGAACCATAGGTAAACTGTGTATCATCAAGGTCAGGATTGTTGGAAGGAGGCATGAAATGTCCTGTTATAGGAGGAGGAACAGCATGCATTCCAACAGCTTTGACAAACCTGTCATAGAGAGGTTTCTCTGCAACATCTTCAGGTGTTGTGTCAAAGATGCTAGGGCCAGAGGGATCAAACACCTCATCTGATCCAAAAGTTTCTCCAAATCCTAAACCAAATTTTGATCTTGAGGACATGGAGCTATGGATCAGTTTGTCCAGGTTTTTGGAAGAGTCCTTCCATTTGTCAAACCTTGCCTTAGTCTCCTCAAGTTGAACCTTATCATTCATTTTTTCAAGTTTAGCCTGTTCATTCAGTTTCTCAGTATATTTTAGCATGTTTGTTGTGTTTTCTAAATTAGCAGTTAAGATTCTAATTCTTTCTTCTAATGCTAACTGATTACTTTGGTACCATCCCTTCTGTTGTTCTAAAGTTTGTAAAGTACTTTTATATGCTTGAACCTGAATATAAGACTCTTTGTATTGAGCTTCTACATTGTCAAATTCTTTTTTAAGTTCAGCATATTTATGTTACAACAAAATGGAATGTAATTTGTACCTGAGCGTAGTAAATCCCATAAGAGCAAATTCAGCAGCGCATCGAAACATCACAGAAGCAATCACCAAAGCATAATCATAATCTCAGCAATCATCCCATTACTTGTCCAGCCACCTTTTCCCTCTATCTTCACCTTCATGGTCTGACCAGTTTAACATTGAATCAACAGACAATAAGGCCTTGGGTTCTTCAGACTTATCTAGCTCCTTAAGTTTGAATGTAGAGTACCTTGCTTTAGAATCCAACTGCTTCCCTGTACATTCCCTAGCAAAGTGACCCAAATCTGAACACTTATAGCATTTGACCTTCCTCTTGCCAAACCTAGCAGCATCCCTGTTATTAAACTTCATCTTTCTTCCAGCTTTCTTTTCAAATCTGTTAATTCTAACAGAAAGCATTGCCATTTGCCATTTGATGTCTAATTCCTCCAAATCTAATTTTCTAATCTGATCAAAATCCTCATAAGTGATCTGCTGTTGTGGATCACTTTCAGCAACAAAGGAATGGAGAACCTAAATCACATGCTAGAAGTTATCAGCACTGATGAAAGTAGTGGTAAAAGTGATTGAAGGTGATTGATTTTGTGAATCAACATATGACATCTTGAATTAGTGCTAGCAGCACTAATAAAGGCTGAATGGGTAGGAGCAGAAGTACCTCTTGAATCATAACTTGAGCCACCCTTCACATCAATTTCAAGGGTCCTAAGCTTGTTGTATAGATCATCAAAGCTTAGATAATCAAGACCACCCTTTGTTTTAAGAGTGATGGCCACTTGTGACCAAGAAGGTGGAAGTGCTCTGAGAAACTTCATGTTACAATCTTCATTGTCTGGCTTAGCTTGCTTTATGATTAAGTTGGCACAATATTTTGAAACCTGTCATAGCTTATGCAGGACCCTTGATTTAGATACCCTAAATTTCTTGGGGGGGGAAAATAAAAAAAACTCCTGCTCTGCAGCATAGATTTCCGCATTTTTCTTGACTCATCATTACCTCCAAAACTGGCTTTGACAGCCAACCAGTTGTCCCTTGCATCATCTAGATGATGGAAATCAGCCATGTTATCTCAGGATAGAGACTTGAAGCATTTTAGTCTTTCTTTTGTTATCTACTTTGAACAGCATGTGTTCCTCAACAGAAATTAGGAGGAAGTATCATAATATTTCCTTTTGGATCTCTTCTTGTCTTTTTCCTGCTTTCCTAATTGGAGGAACATTGTGTCACAAGTTGTGATCACTGTTCATTATCCAGTACTCCTCATTCATGGCCACGTTCATATTACATCCTTCTTTAAGTAAGGAAATTTTGCATTATTGTTTGAGACAGTGGTTGTGTGATATTGTTGGAATTGCTGCTGAGACTGTGTGTTTTGTGAGGTTTGAGAGTTTGGAGATTCAAATGTTGGTTCAGAGGTTGACATAGAGAACACAGGTTCAGATGTTGATGGGAAAGAGAATGTTTGTGATGGTGTGATGACCATAGAGAATGTTGGTAAGAATTGGTGGAAGTCATTGTGAAGTTTTTATGACGTGAGAATAGTAAACTTTCTGTAAACAGAGGCTCTTCTAACGGCTTTGATACCAATTGTAGGTCCAGCCCATAGATAGATTTTCAAGCCTGTTAAGGTGCAGGTTCTTATGTAATCACAAGCAAACATCTAAGAGAGATCTAACTAATATAAACTATTGTTTACGCGGTAATATAAACAACATAGTTAAAAGGGTTAAAGAAGAAGAATTACTCAAACAATGTATCCTTATGATCTTTCTCATTAACAATAAGAGTTTTTCGATCGTTCCCCTTCATCTATGACGTAGTTCTTTAATTCTCATGAAACCCTTAACTTACACTATTATCAAGGACTCAGCTAAAGAGATAAGTATTATCACTTCCTAGGATATCTCATGCATATCCCTATCACTAACTATCTTACTATCAACCCGGAGTAAGCATAATACTACCAGGACTAATATTGTTCTACCAGCAGGAATAACTTTTGATCTGCCAGCACTAACTATAACATTATCCTTACTAGTAGGAACTACCTACCAGCAGGAACTTTTACTCTACCAGTAGGAACTACATACCTACTAGTAGTAACTATCTATTACAATATTCCTAACACTTCATAACCCACAGCCAAACCCAAATACAAACCAAATCCATACCAAAATTTATTTACAACATTTACACACATTCCTACATGATATCTAAGATAACCTAAGGTGATTTGAAGGATTGGTTTAAGGTTTACAAGGGTTAATCAAGCAAGAAGCAAGATTAGGGTTTCATTTGGAATTAGGGTTATCAAGGGTTGTAAGCTATGTTTTGGTTTCTAAATAAGGGTTTAGATCACTTTGTTAATCACTACACTTCATATTAAGGTTACCTAAAACTCTTAATCTCTTTGTTTTCATGATTTTATGCATATATAATGTTTGTGTAGTTAATCACCATCTAAGAACATGTTTACTTGTAAAAGTAGATTTTTACACTTGTTTATGATTTGGTAAACTTTTATATATATTGTATGAATGTTCATATCATGTTATAATGGAAGTATAAGTAATGTACAAGTGTTTGTTATGTATAAAAAGTATATGTAAACAAGTTAACTAAAAAGTATACTTATGAAAGTTCATGGATAAATAAGTGTGTACACATTTGGATCTTATGATTTTTGGACAATATATGGAATAATCATGGACTACAGACCCTAAGGATTTAAGACATGTGATAATAAGTATTGTAATGGACTTGTAACAAAGTGGTTAAGCTTAAAAGTACAAAAATCAAGTTTAAACATGTTTTTATCACAAACTTCAAAACTTGCTGTTAGAATTCTAAATTTAATCTATTGATTTTATGTTTTTATAAAATACTACATCTCATGAGGATTCCAAAAAGGTAAGAAACTCTAAAAACCAATTTATAACGAAGGAGATACGCTAATTACAAGATACGCTAATCAATAACGAAGGAGTTATGAATTACGTGAGTTTACAATAATAAATACTTTTATAAAACTATTTTTATAAAAGTTACTGTTCATATCAGACATGAATATTTTGAAAACATCATTAATATGATAGAACTTTTAATAACAAAGACGTGCTCGAACGAATCACTAAAAACAGAGTTATAGCGAATAAAATACGACATTTACGGGTTTTACGATAACAAAATCTATAAAAAAAAATTTATAAACTGTCATGAACAGTAAAAATCACTGTTCATCAGAGGACTAAAAATATGAAAATGTAATATTTTGATAACTCGTCTTAATACGAAAGCGTGGACATAAGAAACGGGCTTGAAACGATAAAGTTGCGTCGTTTTTACTAATGAAATATTTATAAACGTTTTAACTTTATAAATACGATTTCACAAACGCAATTAGATGGTGATGTAGCTATATAGAATTATATATGGTAGTAGTTAATCAAAGTGTCTAGTAATTATACGACCTATATTGGATTAAGTTGCATTCGGCGTTTATCTAACGCATTTTCTGTGATATATTTTATATTCATTTACTCAAGGTGAGTTCATAGCCCCACATTTTACATTTTAATGATTTACAAGTTTTTGGGTCAGAAACATATGCATGTTTTACAATTGGACGCAAGTGGACATTTCACATTTACAATTACGTGTTTGTGAGCGCGAATGTTATAAATAGATCTATTTGGGATTGACATCCCCGTTCGTGTGAGTCATGTTCACTATGCCGGTTTGCCGGACAACGAATGTATACCATGTCGGACCTAGGATGTTGCGGGTTAGAACATCATCACGAGCAATGTTGGCAATTTATATTGCAATTCATATATGTCGAGCTTCAGTGTCATGAGCTTAGGAAAACGTAATTACATTTTATGATGTTTGCATCTGTTGCATTATCATGGGGAAATCTTGCGGTCCTACATTATACATTTTATAAACTTATGAATTCACTCAACAATATGTTGACGTTTTAAGCAATGTTTTTCAGCGGATCAATAAGGCACGAGGTGCAAGGGATGCATTGGTGGTTTTGATTTGGATTTCATGCACTAAAGATTTTGTCGCGTTACATTTTGTATATCTGTTATGGGATAGAATCTTTTGTATTTTGAACAAGTGAACAAGTGAAGTTCGGGCTTTTTGTAACAAACAATTTATTAAATCCAATGTATCAGTTTTAAACGGCTTTTAATGGTCGTTCTTATATATATCTTGTGTTATTGATCTATGAAGTACTACCCCAACCCATATTCCGCTGTGACCCAATTTGGGGGTGTTACAGATTGGTATCAAGAGCCAAGGTTATAGAGAATCAGGTCAAATGTTTTTGCTGGACTATAACCGTTTTCAAACATTGCATTCATACAAAGGGATTTTCACAGGACATATATACATACGCTACTTGTTGCATTAGTTGGTTAAGACTAGATGCATTTTAGGATTGTTTTACATGTTATGGTGTATAAATGTTTACTTTTACATATAATAAGTGCTCTATATTAATAATACTATATAAGCTATTTTGGATTTTTTAAGATACCTGTTCAGTCGGATTCTGTGGATTCCCACCAGTTACATACACTGCTGTATCCAGCCTATTTGGAGGATTGTCAGACATCAGATCTCCGGGGGTTGATGGACCACCCGTGATGCCAGAGGATCCATATACATATGTGGTAGCTGCTTTTCAGGCCCCGCCATCTCCTGATTATGTGCCGGGTCCTGAGTACCCACCTTCACCAGACTTTGTTCCAGAGCCGGTTTATCCAGAGTTCATGCCGCCAGAGGATGAGGTACTCCCAACTAAGGAGCATCCCCTACTTGCTGCTCTCTCGCCCACTGCTGATTCGCCAGGCTATGTTCCTGAGTCAGATCATGAGGAGGATCTAGAGGAGGATGATGATGAGGACCCTAAGGAGGATCCTGTTGATTATCGTGCCGATGGAGGAGACAATGGCGATGAAGAGGATGAGTCATCTGATGATGACGAGGATGATGATGTTGATATTGAGGGGGATGAGGAGGAAGAGGAGCACCCAGCTCCTGCTGACTCTGCAGTTGTTGCTTTACCAACTGTTAATCATGCCCCATCTGCGGAGGAGACTAAGCCGTTTGAGACCGATGAGTCTGCGACCACACCACCATCGCATCCTGCATACCGGGTTACTGCTAAGATATCGATCTGAGATGACCCACCTACACCTTTTTGGTCGGATACAGAGATTGCCAGACTCCTTGCTATACCTACTCCACCACCATCACCACTTTCCCTATGGTCATCACCATTGCCTCAGATTCCTTCTCCACCACTACCCCTAATACTATCACAATTACCTGTATCATCACCACCACCTACTAGTCCTACTTATCTATTAGGATATCGAGCTTCTATGATCCTGGCTGGAAGAGCGAGGCCTCTATCTTCTTTCCCGCTCAAATCATATCTTCACCATACCAGAGCAGATACACCACCATCAGGTACCCCATCATCGGGGACACCACCACTCTTACACATACCACTACCTGCTTCATCACCATCTTTGCTGCTACCCTCTGCTGACCATGGAGCAGACATGCCCGAGGTTTGCTTACCACCTCGTAAGAGGTTATGTTTTGCTTTTGGTCCTAGGTATAAGGTCGAAGAGAGCTCGTATGCTGCTGCCGCTAGACCGACTAGAGGTTTCAGGGAGGACTATGGTTGGAGATAGTTAGCTCACTGGCCTAGAGATCATCCACGAGACGACTGAGAAAATAGTTCAAATCAAGAGCCGTATTCAAGCTTCCAGTGATCGTCAAAAGAGTTATGCCGACGTGAGAAGGAAACCCCTTAAGTTTCAAGTTGGAGATAAGGTCATGCTGAAAGTATCGCCATGGAAAGGAGTGATACATTTCGGCAAACGGGGAAAGCTGAACCCTCGCTATGTGGGACCTTTTAAGATCATTACTAAAGTAGGAACCGTTGCCTATCGACTTGAACTCCTAGAGCAGTTGAGTAGACTTCATAGTACATTTTATGTCTCGAAATTGAAGAAATGTATAGCTAACGAACCACTTGCTATATCGTTGGATGAGATCCAAGTTGACGAAAAATTAGAAGAACCTGTCGAGATTATGGACCGTGTGGTTAAGCGTCTAAAGTAGAGTTGTATCCCAATTGTGAAGGTACGCTGGAACTCTAGGAGAGGTCCTGAGTTACGCTGGGTGCGAAGAAGGGACCAAATGCAAAGATGTACCACAAATTCTTTTTCCTAAATTTCTGCGTCTGTGGCGAACGCTACATCGTAAGCTTTGATCGTAAGCTTTGAGGACAAAGCTCTTCTAACGGGGAAAGAATGTGACACCCCAAAATTTTCCGATTAATAAATTAGCCGTTTCCGTTTAGTAGTTTGAATTTTTTAAAGTTTCGTTTAACTTTTTCATTTAATTGGGAAGTTGTTCTCGTTTATCCAAGATTATCTTCGCGGGAGCATAACCTAGGACACCTAAGCGTTGTTGTATGTTGGCAAAATTCTACGTTTTTTTTACATTAAGGCTGGGATTATTTAAAATTTTCAAATTTTTCGGAACGACTCACCGTTATTTTAAAAATGAGCATATGCATGAAAGGCTTAAAAATGAGCATATGCATGGAAGGCTTACCATTTTTATACACTTGCTGACATAGTTTCGTTACTTGCGTAAACCATGTTTTATTTGAAAATGAGCATATGCATGGAAGGCTTAGAATTAAATCATGCCAAGAGCACTAGCATCATATATATATTAAAGACTATTTGGTCCCCTCCCCCCCTTCTTATGCATGCATATTCAAACCATACACCCCTTAAATTAAACCCTTTGATGCCATTTTGGAATTCAATTTTCATTTTTTTTGGGACAAATTTCAACTCATGTTTTGTCCTAGCTTCATTGTGATTGGGAGATCATTTTGGTCCCCTCTCTTTCTCTTGTCTTATCCCACGCACACACACAAACACACTTTTAGTGTGTGAAGTAAACTTTGGCATGACATTACTCGGTACTTTCAATTCTCATCATATTACAACATATCACTAAATATTGAGTTTTGTCTCTTCACCTTTGCTCTCTTTTGTTTGAACCACCAAAGAAACACACACACACTCATAATTTTCCAATATTGATTAAAAACCTTTGAAGATATTGTGTTCGTGGTTGATATTTATTGTATTCGGATTAGTTATAAACAACATTTGGGTTGTTTCTAGTCACCAACCATCCTTCTAAACCACTTCTTTTTGTAAGTCTCTTAATCTTTAATATACTCTTTACTTTCATAAATCATCTGAGCATTACATGCTAGTTGTACAACTTATTTTGTAAAAACAAAGATTTTAAAACTACATAAACCTTAAAAGGTTATGCTATTGGTTCGAAAATAATAAAATAAAATATAAGAAAATCATAGTTTTGTGATCGTGTAATAAAAATGGTATGTTATAGCTTATTGTATTCGGCTTATGTTAATAAGCTTTTGGAAAGCTTATTTTAATTATTAATTTGAGCTTTATTGGGCTTATTATTATGGTTCGGCCCAAGTGAGAAAAGATTGAAGAAATATTTATTTAGCTTATTTTGTTTTCGACTTATATTTTGTTAGCTTATTTTCTTGGACTTAGTTTGAAAGAGCAAATAAGTAAACGTATTAGGCTTATATAAATAAGCTGAATATAGCTCTTATTGGACTTATAGGCGGTTTTGTCCCAATTCAAGGGTCCTAAAACTTGGCATATTTTTGGAGCTTTTGGTTGGGCTTATTATGAGTGGCTCTATTGTGAGCTTATTAATTGGTTTATTAATTAAGTCGCGTGTTTATTATTTGTGGTTTTGCTTATCGGACTATTTTGAATAATCAAAACTACATTTTTGGACTAACGGGCCAAGGCTAACGTATATCATTACACAAGCTGTAAGCTACGGTGTGGCTTATTGAATAAGTTCACGAATAGCTTATTTAATAGTGTATAACTTAGACGCTATACGTGTAACTCATTTTAAATGTTGGACGTTGCGAATATAGAGATTTGATGATGTATAGTTTGTAATCATGAAAAGTGGATTTGGAAAGTGATTTGAAAATGGTTTTAAATAAAGTCTACGACTTTGGAAAACGTGTAAACACGAACGGGTCATGCTGAAATTTTTATAAATTATTATACTTAGAAAATACTAGAAACCCACAAGATAAAATGAGATATGAGAATTTAACTAGGGTTGAGAAACATTGCTTGTTTTTAAAACTAGACACAAGTACTATACGTGAGAAATTCCCCGTTTAGGTGTTGCCTAAGTAGTGTATAGTCCACTATTGCTCGAATTATCATGAACTCTTAATTTCTTGACCGGAGACGGTTAAGGGAGCGCGAGTGAATATAATAGATTCTATTAGGACTATGATCCCTATACGGGTAGAGCACTAACTAGTTTGAGATTTCCAAAGGGACTAACGAATATAATGTCATGTCGAAAAACTAGTTAGGTGGTTTTGATCGGAACCTGTAGGAAAGCCTTTTATAGCATTGTACATGCTATCTTTCAGTATTAGCTTCTGTGTCATGAGCTTAGTGCAACGTAAATGCCTCTTTATGTGAAGTTGTATCTCCTATAACTGTCTTATACGTTTTGATAATCTTGTAGTTCACAATATTTACATTTGAACAAAACCTATGAATTCACCAACTTTATGTTGACGTTTTAAGCATGTTTTTCTCAGGTGCTTAGCATGGATGTCGTTGCTTGATCTATATGAAGTCTAGTTGCCCGAACCAGTTTTCCAGATTTCATCTATGTTATCTTAAATACCGTTGTTGAACTTATTTAAGCTTCCGCATTTTAGCTTTGAATCTTTTAAATTTGATTGATGTAAAACTTATTATTATTTTAAATTTATGCAACGGTGTTTATTTTTAAAACGTACCCTTAGAGATCGTTCTTTATGATTTGTACTTGATGTTGGATCGTTTACTGAATAGATCTAAACCTTTAGCTTGTAAAGGGTTTGTTCCTTTAGATAATTCTAAAGCAGCAATAATGAAACACTGATTTGAACACTATTGATTATGCGGAAACTAATCAATAATGCTAAGAAGAACAATATTAAGAATCACAAAAGAACTTTATTTTATAACTTGAATCTGCCTAGGTTACAGATTACTAAGACTATGATTGCTAATAGATCTCTATTGATCTGTGTAGAACTATATCTACTAACTATGCCTAGGGTTCCTTTTATAGACTAAGGAAACCCTAATGGGCTTTACAAAATGCGTATAAAGATCATGCATATCCTTTCCTAAGATATCTCACACATATCTCATAAACGGTACTAACTATTTTAGTATTTATGGGGGATTATGAGTTTAGGGTGAATAGGGGGTTTCTTATCTTATATATTGTTCATGAATGTACTCATAGAAGACAGTTCAATAAGTCGCTAAGCAGTAAGAGTTGCATTAGTTGGTCGTACATGTTAGTCACTGTTTGTACAAATTACAACTTAGACCATGGGGTGTGTAATTAGGTGCAGGCAGGGGGAGGGTGGAGGAAGGTGGCGAGAGCTGGGGGTTGGGCCGAGACGGGTTGCTTGGTGGTACTAACTAATATTACTATCAGGGTTACTAAGTCAGCGGAATGCAATCAAGTCTATCTAACAATATCCCCTTTAAACTGATTTCTATTGTTGAACTTGTTTTTAGAACTTTCATGTTTCTTAGTAGTAAACATCTTGTTAGATAGGAGGATTGTAGATGTTATTGCATGAAAACTCTTGTAAAATCTTGATCTAAATCTTTGATACTGTTGACATCTTCAGCTCTATCCATTTATATGAATCAATACAAATCATATTCTTCCTCGTTGCCAACACAACAACATCTCAACTAAGTTGTGGCTTTGTAAGCTTTTGGCCAAACTACCAAAGAGCCTATTTACAGATTTTATCTTCCTTTACCAGTAAGCCGGTTTGTTTTTTTGCTTTCTAGGATAGCCTATTCTTCATTGTAAACATCAAGGTGGTAAGTGATAACTATATTGTTTTGGAGTAAACTATCTATCTTGATTAACGATTTGATTTGTCTGGTACCAAAATCCGTGTTTGTGCTTTTGGACTAGTCAAAAAAAATAACTTCATTTGCCAATAACTGGCTTGCATTATATAACCTATATTAGGTTTTAGCAGAACCTATCAGCTCATTAAACAGATTTTTTATCTTTAATTAGTCTTTACCGAAGAACTATTTGTTTCCTGGATTGCAACTCCTTAAATGTTGAAAGCAAGGTTGTGTTTTGAAGAACCATATAAATTTTTGGGTAATTGTCAAAACCTAATAATTCGGATTATATGAGATGTCTGTTTTACCAGAATGTTTTGCTTCTAGACTTAGTCAATTCTTGAATGTTACATGTTGTTAGACATGGTTTAAATTGAAGACCATTTGTTGTCTATAATGGTGGTTAAGCCAAACATCCTAAACCCCTTCTCACTTTCCCATTACCATCATTACTTATCATTAAGCTGTTACTTTAATGAATCTTACCAAAATTGTAAGTGCAGTAGTTACTTTCCTCTTTCATCTCCAATCCCAAATCAGCATTCTTTGCAACAAATTCTTAGAGAGATTCGGTAACAGTCTTTCACCACTAGCATGTAGATGTACTGTCCATCCTTAAGCCTAGTACTATGCAAACTCCATAAGCTTTCAATATTGTCTCCATCTATAACAATCTCCCATTCTTGTTGGATTGTTTCCAGAATTCACCTTGATCATTTCTCTTCATTGTGGGGGGATTTCATCATAATCTTCAAGTTTCCCCAGAAAGTTATTCAAACTCAATACATTCTGGGTGTGAGTTCTGAGTATTGCTTCATCACCAAATATATAAATGAAAACAAATCCTTCCTGCCTATTCACAAAAATATGTAGTACATACTTTAGATAGTTAATTGCACTGAAGTGCCCATATAGCTCTTGTAGACAAAGGTTAAATCCCATCTGGTGATGTAAACCTTGTGCACTTAGCAAAACAAAAGATTTTGTCTCCATTAATTTTATCATATCTTTTGGTTTAGTCAAATGTAACACTCTCCTTAGACATTTCTCCTATATTCTCTTATACTTTATCACTCTATTGGCTTTGTCTTGACTGTTTCTAGCTATCATATTCACATGAACCACTCTTTCTTTTCTTTGGACATGCTCTGTCACTTCTTTGTTTAGCAGGTACCTTTGTTGTGTTTCTTCTTCCCTTAGAGTTCATTGACAACCCTATTCTTTAATCTCTTCGTTTTAGACGGGTCTGTGTAGTGGATTCTTCATTCATTCCCTTAATCTATCTCTCCTCCTCAAGCAGAACCCAATAGCAATAAAGTTTTTATCATACTTTTAACCTTTTATACAGAAGCTTGTATTAGATGATCTAAGTTCATTGTTCTTCAAATCAGTCATGCGCGCCTTTCCTCCTTACATGCTTCAGATAGGTCATCATTTTGGTTTTCTTAGCTGAGTTTTATTGGTGTTTGCTTCTGATTGCAAGTCAGATCTGTTGGTGACCAAGGAACCTCCTGTTGAGCGAGCATTTAGTTATGCCATAATTGCTACTACGCGCGCGACTCTCTCTTTCTAACTATTAAACGTTTCTCTCTTTCGCTCTTGAAGCCTTGCAGCTAGAAGTCTCTCGCTTTAATCTGCTGCGTGATTATCATCTCAAATCTTGTATAAGGAGCAAGCCCTTTGTAAGCTCGCCTTCCTGTCGCTAACTTCTTTTAATTCCTCTTCTGCTTCCCAATCCTCTTGCACCTTTCTGGCTATTTCTTTATCCTTAGCAAGCTGATCAAACTTTCTTTCAGCTTTATCAACTCCCTCTGACTCAACATCTGACTCAGCTTCTTCCTCAAGTACTTTCTTGCCTTAGCGAGCACTTTAGGATCAATTAGGAAGAAGGGGCTTCAATGTAAGTACTGATCTTGTTGATGTAGCCGTGGTAATTTCTGCTTCGTCGTTAGAGCCTTATCTTTCATTATCAACACCTTTTTGTTTATGGGCCTTTATTTTGTGCTTCATATAAGATACCACATAAAAAACCTCAGCAAGCACAATGGTAGCTCTCGCAATTCTAGTAAAATCAAGTTTTAGGGATGCTAAAATAATTTCACTCTAGCTGACTCGCGCACCATCTTTTGGCTCAGCAGTATCAGGTGAGGAGTAGAGGAAGTTAGTTTAGGAGAAAGTAGTAAATAGTCAGAGTAGTAGAGTAGTTGTACCATTCATCAAGCTTGTCTAGGCACTATCTTCTACTCTTTTGGCTTACCTTTTAGCTGGTGGGGGGGGGGGGGGGTAGGGGTACTAAACTTCATGCTTGTGTCGGTCTGTTATTGTTTGTCATAGTACTAATTTTGGGATGCTTGTCAGTTGCCTTCTGGCTTGACCGGTATAACTTGATTCCTTCAGTACTAATCACCCTTTGCATTGGTAAGCATATGTCTCCATATAATCATTGTACTCATACATTAACCTATTCCACATCTTACTCAAAAACTTGATCTGTGTGTGCAGTTAGAGTAGATTTGGCAGATTTCCTCCCCTGTTTGGATACAGACTCCTTTTGCATCTACTTTTTCTTAATGATTCGCTTTCTGCCAATCTTTTGCTTTGATGGATTACACTCACTTCATCTCGCTTTGTGATCGTGTGATAATGGTTGGTTTAGCCTTCTTCTTTAGCTGCTTAATCAGACCGACTTTCAAATCTTTCCAATTTGTTCTCGCCAGGCTTGAGTTCTGAAACATGTTTACATTAAGACACACAAAGAACGCATCATTATAACACTTTGGAGTCCGTCAGACATCCTCATTTCCTGATAGGGATGTATCACTGGATCGGACCCTGACATCCATGATTACCACCAGAGCTTCTGGAATGCGAATCCAGAATTGGCATTAGAAGATGGGGCAAGGTCTGAGGGTTACCCCTGGCGTCAGGCCCCTGTGGTCAATACCGGTTTTCACCTTGGCGTGAGTAGGAGAAGATGTTGGTTTGGGTTTCCGATGGTCTTTAAGAAACCTGTTACCCTTCATCCTCTGTTGGTTGAGCAGCATAGAAGGAAATAAAGGGCGTCACTTCCAGAATATTTTTACCTTTTTAACCCTAAAAGAGATCTCTCCACTTAGTAGTCAAATGCATATTATAGGGAAAGTGGGTCTACTAAGGTAGCGGACGTGTGTGTTCGAGTTGGTTAGTCAACAATAGTGGGAATAAACCTTGGGTCTGACTAAACTTCTGTCTTTGCATCCAAATTACTCATCATGCATCACATATCAAAGTATTGTTTAGAAAAGTTTTATTTTTGATTTATGTGGTTAAGCAAATCATGTTGTGGCAATTAATTAGTTGGTGGAAGTTGATCCCAAGAAGTACTTGGTTAGAACAAAATGCAGTGATTCATAGTATGAAAAAGACTCTCCCATGGGGGTGAAAATAGGGCTTTGTTATTTGTGAAACAGTCAGGTCCCCTCATCCCCATTAGGATGAATAGCATCAATATAGCCTGATTATGCAAAGAATATATCCCATCAGCATCATCAAAAAGAAGATCACTTCTTATTGATGCCTCTGAGATATTTTACAAGTAGCAGCATCGACTACTTTTGGCAGTAATATAACCTAACATTGTGGTTATTTTGGATTAGCCAGACATCCAAAACTGAGTTCTAACAATGTTGTAGCGAAATCAGGACTGCGCAGTGAGAGCATAGTGAATGGAGCTTCATGTAAGAAAGACTATAATCTCATTAAAATCTGTATTCCCATGAATCTTTTCCAAGTAAGCGACCATGTTGTGTTTAGGACAAGATTCAAGAACAGCCATATGTGTAGAATTTATGATCGTCGGTGATTAAAAGATTAGGGTTTGTTAGAAGAGAGTGATTAAGAGATTTTACGTAAGTAAATTGTGCAATTGAGATGGGTTTATATAGGTTGGACAAACCCAAAAGCAAGAATCTCACACTCGCGCTACTCTCGCGCGCTCATCAGCCGTATACCCTAGGACGGTGTATTTTCTCCAACGGCTTATAGGCTTGGTGACTATATTTGCCCAGCAGGTCATGGAAACTAAACTTTGCACTATCGGTACTCACTTTTGTCAACCAAAGAATGAACAAGTCTGGCAACAAAAGTTCTTCAGTACCATCTATATCTCTTTTCAATGACTCTCTAAAACCCAAACAACTCCATGAAATTCATCACTATGGTCAAAACCCCTATGCTTAAAATATTTCATACAAATTGTACAACAAATCATCTTGCCTCCCCTTAATTGTAGCTACAGATTCAATAATCCATAATGCTAAACCAAGTCAAAATTGTTAAATCTTGTGAATCAAAATCCTTTGGTGAGCAAGGTTCTGCAACATTTTGATCAAGTTATTGTTAATCTTGATTAACTTTATCCGTCTTTTCTCATAGAAATCTCTTATTAAAATGAAATGAATCCTTAATTGTTTGGTCCTGAAGGAGCAAACATTGATTCTTGATAACACGCGTGTCGCGGACGCGCACTCGCGCAGCACAATATAGGATTTTGGTTGTTCATAGAAAATTGAAAACCATAATCCACATCTGATTCACCCCGTATATCCACTTAATACTTGATACGCAACAGTTAGAGCTGCAAACATATTCTGTCCTCAGTAGTAGAAATTTTCCTTAATCGTTGCTTTTGCCATTGCAAGATATCAATCCTTTATACCCAGAAAATTGGCTCAGCACCTGTTGTTGATTTCTGTCATGACTGGCTAACTCCATAATCACTATCTGAGTAAGCTTCAGTTCAAAAGGTTAATCCCTCTAGGATACCATAACCCTACTCTTGGATCAGCTGTTTTTAGCGCTCCTAAAAAAAGTCTGTTTTACTACGCATTTAAGTGTGAAGAGTTTGTGTGTGTGACTTGAAAACTAGCACAGCACAGACTAGCAATACTAATGTCTGGCTTGATGCAGGTGTTAGAAATACATTAGAGTGCCATATTCATAGACCTGAGGACATGTACATTCTTTATCTACACCATCTTCCATCTTGACCAAGTGGTTTATTAGACTCAAATTAGGGTAGAAGTGTTCTGATGACCAAAATCAAAGCTCTTTAGTGTCAGACTACATACTTATATTGACTAATAAAGATTCCATCGGTTGTTGGCTTCACTGAAGTCCCATCATTAGAAAGTGGTTCAACCATGGAGCTCATTTGGAATCTTTTGTGCATACAGAATCAAACTCTGCTACACATAGACTTCTTTGGTAGAACCTCAAAATAATGTCATCCAATACACTAAGGACTAACATAATGTCACTCTTTTTCTTTGATAAACATGTTTTGTATATGGTACCTTCTGAAAACCATTTCCATCAAAAAAGCAGAAAGTGTCTCCCCCCCCCCCCCCCCCCCCCCCCACACCTTCACACCATCCGACCCCTCCTTGGGCCACTCGCTCGCGAAGACCAATAATGAGCTTTAATCACCTTTATAAACTTTGTTTTGATGAGCAGGATCAACAAAGCGCCTGGAGGGTGTGAATGGCCATGCACCTCCTCTTCAATAGTGCCATAGAGAAATGCACTTTTAACATCCATTTGGTAGACAGTAAATCCCATGTATGATGCAAAGGCTAAATATAACCTGAATGCCTCTATCATGGTAACAAGTGCAAAAACCTCATCATAATCTATTCCTTCCTCCTGTCTAAACCATTGTGCTACAAGCCTGGCTTTGTTTTTCACAACAATACTTCTTTCATCACTTTTATTCTTAAAGACCCACTTTGTGCCAATTGCCTTTTTCCCAGAATTCAAATCAACAAGTATCCAAACCTTCTGTAATTTGAACTGTAGCAATTCCTCTTGCATTGCTTCAACCCAGCTTTCATCTTGTAAGGCTTGTGATATGTGTGGAAAACTAGAAGGGGGGATTGAATAGTTTATCGCTTTTTAAATTTAAGTTTTATGTATGTTTGTAAAACTTAGATTTGACCTTTTTGTGAATTCAAAGCTTGCACAATATGAACAATGTAAATATATGAAATGATAAAGTAAGACAAGAGATAAGAGTAAGAACAATCAAACTACAATGCAAGGATTTATAGTGGTTCGGTAACGAAGCACCTCTTTGCCCTACTCCACTCCCCGAGCACCAAACTCGAGAGTTTTCTTCACTATGTCAACAAACTTCCTTATGGCGGAGAAAACCGTACACAACGTTGCTTATATCAATTTACGACACTAAGCCAAATGTCGAGTTCTAATCTTAGCTAGAACCAATCTATCACAACACAACTTCATGACTTGTTTACGGACCTTCACTACGCTTTACGACTTCTCATAACTTGCACAACACTTCCTTCACAACTTCATGATTTCTTAAAACTTCGCACGACTTAATTCACAACTTCACTTCACTTCACTTCACCACACTACTTATATCACAACTACCTAACACTACTTGGTAAGATCACAACGATCTAACTATACTTACAAAGATCACCAAGATCTAGCTACTACACACAACTACAAGATATACAATTGATTTATAAATATGTGATATGAATGCAACAAGATTGCTATGCACACTAAGGTGTAATACTTCTTCACTTGATGATGGAAGTATTCTTCTCTTTCACTTGAGGAATTGAGCTTGGATCACTTGAAAACAAAGCTAAATGATTAAATAATCAAAGGATTTTAGAGATGATATGTGGGCTGTTTTAAGCAGAAAAATGAGTGCAAAAGGTAAGAAAAATGTTGGGGAATAGTCTAGTATTTATAGGACAAAAAAGAGGAGCGGAGTCTATGGCGGCCCCCTTAAATAGGGTGCCGGCCCCCTTATAATTAAGTGGGCCGCCCATGTATTTAAGGGGGCCGCCCCTTATTCAGACGCTCCTTTTTGTCCTATTCAGGGGAGGTGTTTACTGGATAATTTCTAGCCGTTTTAGGTCCGAAAATTTGAAATTCAAAATGTTTATTTTGAATAAAACATTTCTTTTAAATGTAAAAAATGTTTTGTGATGTTTATAAAAAGTTTACAACATTTTATAAAAGTTTCCTTTGATCATAAAATGCATCAAGCATTTGTTTATTCATACCTTGGAGTGATATAAGTTTGAAATGAATATTTACTACTAAATACTTGTTTACGTTTAATTTTACGTTGAACGTTTTTATATTTTGTGATTATCAAAACGTAAAGATGTGAAAAAATATTATTAATGTTTTTAGGCATTATATTTTATCAACAATCTCCCCCTTTTTGATGATTACAAAATTTAAACTCATTAAATGTAAAATTATTTTTAAACAAGTATTTAGTGAGTTTTATGTCATTTCTCCCCCTTTTTGTAGAATCAAAAAGGCATCGTCGAGAATTGCTAGTAAAATCGACGGAACAAATGCTCCCCCTTGATGTGTGCTCCCCCTCGTTCGAGGGCACCAAGGAATCGAGCTATGGTTTCTTGGCTACAAAATGGGTTAGAACAATACAAATATTTCTAACATGTAGCAAGGAAGAAAAATATGACATACAACCAACAATGATCATTCATTAAAATTAAAGTAGTGTGTGAAACACACTCATGCATACATAAGGAAAATAACATGCTAACATACATGAAATTAAAAGTACAAAAGTCCTATAACTAGTAAAGCTCCATAGGACTTGCATGCAAAATGGTAGAGGATCAATTATTTGAGAGACTAAACATAGAGTATGTTTAGTTTGGGGATGATGGTGGAGGTGGTGTGATGATGATTGGTGGTTGTGAGAGCATGTGTTCAATATATGAAAACATATAGTGAAGTTCATCACTTAACCCGATGCCCAGAAGACAGTTAGTACTGCTAGAAGACAGTTAGTACTGCTAGTACTAAACTTAATACTGCTGGAGGATTTTATACTGCTGCATGAAGATTACAACTGTTGAAGAGATAAAAGCGTGTTTTGTGATATGTATGGACTAATTTAATGTATATCCTATATAATTAGAAGATATGTTGATATCTTATAGAAGTTTAGAAGATTTGTAGTTATCTTGTAAAGGACTCCTTGGTGTATAAAAGGAGATCCTAGGTTATGGTTGTAAACAGATCACGATAGACACATTCATAGCTTCAAGGTTGTAAACCCTAGTACTAGACATAGTACTCGTATTATTCATTATAATAATATTGAATCTTTTTAGTTATATTAAATGTTCATTCATTCTACTGCATTATAGTTTTCTATTACACAGATATTCTTCTAAGTATTAAAGAGTAGATTCCGCATACTCTTTAGTATCAACAAAGTTTCTAGCATAGTTGTCTTGAATCTATTCAATACAACTAACCCTTTTACAAGGTTTGCAAGATCTAGTTGGGATCAACAGGTTTGATGTTGCTTATTATCCAATGTATCTATTTATTACAAATACACATGTTATCCCACAAATGTAAATCATTCTGAGGAATTATAGAGGGGGGGAGGGTAATACGTTTCCTTTATAAACTTAAGACTTTTGTATCAAACAACCAATCAAGTTTATACTACAACAACTATACTAAATAACATAAAACAAAGCATATCACCACAACACAATATACAACACAAACATAGATGCAATGCAAACATAAATATAAAGCGATAAAGGCAAATATAAATGTAAAGCGATAAGTAAAAAAAAGTGCAAACCGGACACGATGATTTATAGTGGTTCGGCTACGAATCTCCTCTTCACCCTACTTCACTCCTCGAGTACCCAACTCGAGAGTTACTTCACTAAATCAACAAGCTCCTTTTAGGCGGATAAATAAACTCCATATACAAGTCGCGCCCTACACTTTTTCCTACTAGTTCTAGCTAAATACCGAGTCCTACTTCAAGGTAGAACCAACCTAACGTCGCTTACATTTTATTCGATACTAAGCTAAATACCAAGTCCTTCTTCGAGTGCAACCAAACCCGTTATGTTTTATGGCCTAACATAACAAACCTTGTGTTTTATGGCCTAAACACATAATCCACCTAACATCTAGTTTGTTGTATAATGATTGATACATAAATGTGTATAATGATGATCCAAGACATAATTGTCAATTGGATGTAAAAGCCTAATCTAAAACATCAAGATCACTAAGCATGATGTTGTTGATAAAGATGACAAGTCTCTTGGCTTGTTGTAATAGATCTTTATATATGTAGGTATGTGGTGGATGATGATGGCAAGATCTCTAAGCTTGCTTGAATGGAGGATCATGTAGAATCATGCTTGCAACAAATGAAAGTTAGAAGCATTATGATCAAGGGTTATTGAGGTTTTGATGATATGATTAATTGTGTTTTTACATTATAAAAACTTGTTTATAATGATCCTAAATGTGTGTAATAATGTGGGAGAAAGGTTGTGAAAAGCTTAGGTGAAAAACTAAGCAAATGGGTTATATTTATAGAAAACCCAAAACTTGGCCATCAAGGTGCCACAGATCTAGGGATGGTGGATCCGTCTGCCTTTTAGGTGGATCCGTGGGTCGCACGGTCCAATTTCAAAATTGTTAGAAATCTTTTTAAATCTTTTGCTTAGATCTTAATGTACTTATAAAATCCGATTTGATTTTGTTCTTGAAGGAAAATCAATCTTAACATTAAAAAAGGAAAGATTGTAAGCCTGAAAATATTCTATAAGATTTGTTTCCAAAAGTGGTTAATCCTAATTTGTCTTATTCACTAATGTGATTAATCATTATTAAGTAAAGGATTACTTAAAAGCATTTGTTTAGTGGTGATGTAAGTAAACTTAAAAAGGTTTATTAAAAATGACTTAATGATAAAATGGGTTTTAATCATGAGGCTAGTTTGTAAAAACGTGTTAATCATTTTTAATGGTTTGTTAAATGGGTTGATTATAATGCAACTTAACAAACATATTCGTACCTTTTGTTAAAGCATGAGTAGACTCGAGATGTCGAGAGGTGTTGATGAATGTATGCGTTGACGAGTTGTGGTCACGTGTAACCTGCACATTTTACGTTATGTATTACAAGTTACTTGTTTGTCATTATTAAAACCAAAGGACTTGTTTAGTTTAAATATCGTAATATTTTCACTAACACGTTCAATCAATAATAATATCTATTGTCTTGAACACGGGAACGAGCTTCCTTTATTGACTCAATAAAATTGAGGCTAACAATCTCCCCCGAAGTGAGTTCAATGATGACACTCCTTCATGAGATCAGTGAGATTGCTTTTGTCGTTTAAGCTCGAGTGTTCTTGATCTTTGTCTTCGTTGTAAGCTTGTTCCTTCATTCTTTGCGATCGGCTAAGCCATCTTGCAATCTTGTGTCTTTGACCAACATGCTTATACTTATGCATTATCTTGAAAGCTTTAAATCAGAGTTAGCGGAAGTCTTTGGTCATTTTTAATCTAGGAGCTTCTAGTAGTTTGTCTTTGATAGATTGAGCATTTAAATGGGATGAGGTTGCCGTTACCACCGTTGACCTGAGGTTTACATTAGTGTAACGAGGTTTTAGAGAGAGAAAGAAGAGAGAGAGAGAGAGAGAGAGAGATGAGAGAAAAGAGAAAAGATATTTCTTAGATATTTTGAACAACTAACTTTTCCAAGTGGAAAAGTTCCTTATATACCCCGACACTTAAAAGTGACGCGCGGGATATTTAACTAGGACCCGGGCTCGGGTTTTGCTTGGGATTAAACCCGAAACATATACAATATTAGATTAACTATCGAGCCCGATTTCCGATACTTTCCTATTACAACGTTAACTAATTGATTGATCGATACTTAAATACATAATGAACGAACTTCATGTTCAACTCAATATTTTGAGGCTAACAGTGTCCTAACAAGATTTAGATTGATCTCTTGGCTCTAGACTCGATTAGTGCATTTTTGTTTTAGTACTCGGAGGCTTGAGCAGATTGCCACCTGTTTAATATCAACGATCTCGGAATGATATGTCAATAGATAATGTGTGTATCTCCGTGACAAATGAGACAAGTTTCTATTAAGAGAAACCCGAATGGATGGGAAGGGTTGTGCACTGCATCATTGGGTCCATGATGTCGTTTTCAATGTCAGCAATCAACTTGTGATTCTGACAGCATATGTATTGACCCGGTTTCTGCCTTAAGTTGTGTGGAGGGCTTCTTTCTTTAGACCCTTTATCCATACATTTCTTTATAATTCTTCAACACCTTCAATGCTTACCAGGACGTCATTACTAACACCTTGTTGTGATTGTTCTAGTGTCAGCTCAATCTTAGTCGGCATTATTCCTATATACATTAATCTCCAATCATACCTAAGGACTGCTATTTCTAACTTTGGATTATCCTCCAAATCGATATCCAGTTGTCACAAGTTTGATTCATATAGAATCTCGCAAGTCACCTGCCAAGAGCTTGTTTGATGCTGGCTCAAGCAGGATTTCCATCTTCATTGTGAATCATTAGGTATCACTCGATGTTCTGGCAAAAATCACAATGGATATTGCGTAGACTCTGATAACAGGCTTGTGACTTGATGATGTTCAACAGTGTTTGAAATGGAATGTGTTCCTAACGAGATTTTTATTGATCTCTCTTGGCATCTAGACTCGTTAGTACATTTTGGTTTTATGTACCCGGGGGTAGCATATTGCCACCTATTCAATATCAACAATCTCGGAGTGAGATGTCAATAGATAACTTGTGTATCTCTGTGACAAATGACACAAGTTTCTGTTAAGAGAAACCCGAATGGTTGAGAAGGGTTGTGCATTGCATCATTGGGTCCATAATGTCGTTTTCAATGTCAGCAATCAACTTGTGATTCTGACAACATATGTATTGACCCGGTTTCTGCCTTAAGTTGTGTGGAGGGCTTCTTTCTTTAGACCCTTTATCCATACATTTCTTTTTCATTTATTCAACACCTTCTATGCTTAACCAGGATGTAATACTAACACCTTGTTGTGGATTGTTTCCAGTGTTAGCTCCAGCTCTTGTCTGCATTATTACCAATATACTTTTTATCTCCAATCATTAACCTAAGGATGCTTTTTCTAACTTTGGATTATCATTGGTAGATCTACTGTTCTGGTTGGATTCATAGGATTGATTCACTAACCTAACCCACCTTATGACTTAAGATTATCGTGAAATTTTAGTTGTTGTTGGGTTATAAGATCGACAATTAAAACCTTTTCTTCAGCATTGAGTCGTATAGATCATATTTTATTACATTTTCTCCCCTTTTTTAAATAATAAACACTTAGTTTTTGAAATACCTTGTGATTAAAATATGTCTTGAAAAAATCTTGTGGGAGAAAATATGGTCTGCATGAATGGTTTGGAACATTTTGATAATGTTTGAATACATAAGAATGGTCGTTGATGATGTATCCAAGAACATTAAAACTTTGTTTTTCGAAAAACTCCTCCTCAAAAATAGGACCAATTGAGAAATTGTTGTCTTTTGAAAACTTTGTGAGGGATGGAGTGTTGAACACATAATTTTGCCTCAATGATTATCTGATTTGTCATCGAGAAATTTTGAGTACTGTGTTCAACTTTTTGAAAAAAACCAGATGTTAGAGGACTTCTCTTATAACGGTAAGGGTAAGCGCACTGAAACGTACACTTTCCTTTTTCTTGAGCTAAAAACATTGAATGCTTGTAAGACAGCTCAGACCGAGAAAACGTTAATTTTCTCGTTGGGATGATAGTTATACAACCTTCCTTTATTTGAAGTCCGGGTTATGTGCTGATATTTGCACAATAGCCATTTGAAAATTAGAAAATGACATGTTTGAAACTTTTTGCCAACTCTCGCTCGAACTTCATTTACACACCCGTGTCAATGTTAATCGACATTTCTAAACACTTAAATGTTATCGATCCAAGTAGCGAAATGTGAGAATAATCTTTTTGGAAATTTTCTGATTTTCTAATTTGATTTATTTTACTTGTTGTCCTCAAGAATTGCTATATGATGGTGAATAGTAATTTCCAACTCGTTTGTGATGTAGCTGTCTTGACTGCTAGAGGAACAACTTTTGGAACCAGCTTTGAACTTGACTGTTCATTGCTGTGGTCGTGAATTCTGAGTTCTGAACGGTTATGATCAGAAGTCATTTGATGAAGAACGAGGCCTGAACTGATGTGAACAGACGTCATTGCCATGAAGACCGAGGCTTGATCTGCTGCGATCAAACGTCTTTTGAACATTGAGGAACGGGGCCTGAAGTGTTATTTTCAGCAGACACCATTTGATGATCATCAGATCAAAATTCCTTGAAGCCCTATTTTCTGAGATATCTGTCTTTTCCGCAACCAAACTCTGAGTCCTTCCTTTATAGGATTGAACGATGTACCTGTACTTAAGAGAGTACCTGCACTGACATCAAGAGCTTGTTCGCTTTCACATTGGTTAGTGATATCTTCTTTTGAACCATTTGGGGGTTCACTGTCAACCTTATTTGTGCTAAAGGCGAATATCTTTCCAGTAGGAACCCATCTAAGACCAATTGTCTTGAAAATTCTACCCGTCGGTTTCCACCTAAGACAAGATCTAGGAGTCATTGTTTTCTTATGCACAACGGAAGTGTTTTTGATTGAAAACCTATGTCCTTTTGGGATCTGTCTTTCTGGTTTCTTAGATGCACTTGACTTTTCTACGGGCATATATCTCTTTGTTGTCTTATGGGATTTTGCATCCTTATTCTGTGCAGAGGCACGAGGATTTAACCTTGAGAGGTATTCTAAGACGCATTCATCATGATTTGCACTGTAAAGGCACTTTTTTGCATGTAGGACATTGCATGTTATTGAATTCAAGAAAGGGTTTTTTTTCCTATGTTTCCTTAGTGAACATATTTGTTGAAACACGACTACTCATTGATGCTTGCCAATTCCTAGGTTTGGTTTGCAACCATTGCAGTTTTGGGTAATTCTTAGAGGATCAATCATACTAGGTTTTCCATTCACTTCTTTGTTTTCCTGAGTTGTGACACTTTTCTTAGCTTTTCTAGGTAGTAGTTATGAACCATGTCATTTGAGCCTACTTTTTCCCTTGGTGACTGATGTGACACATGCTTTGGGCAATTCCTAGAGGGGCCAGGTGCAATCAAATCATTTGGCTTAGCTAAAGATGATTCCTTCATTTGATGCCAAGAGTGTGGAGTGGCAGGTTTTGTCAACTTATTCGACACATCAACTTGGGAGGCAAACCGCTGTTGTGGACATTGATATCGTTCAGATTTATACGCAGTTGGTTTTTTTTTTTTTGGTTGTCTTACCACTGGTTGATTTCTGATTGATTGTACAGGCGGTTTTCCCAAGATAGATGGTTGTTCAAAATTAGTATCCACACCCTTTCTTTTGAACATCTCAATGAGTTTCTTTAACTCACTGATGGCTATGTTCTTGTCTTGCATTTGAGCTTTCAAATCTTGTATTTCATGATATTGTTCACGTTCTTTTCGAAATACATTAGATCCGTTTTCTTTGCAAACTGAGTTGTTTTTCATTTGTTCTTTACATTGTTGTAAAACAAGTTCAAAGAGAAAATCGAGTGTTTTTCAAGTTTAAAAAACTTTTTACAAATTTTTATGAACTTTCTATGTTAACAGATTTCAGTTTTGTTTCGAAAGCTTTTGTGCAAGACATTCAAAACATTTCTTCTCGACTTTATGCAAGATACAGCATTTGTAATTCCAGCTAAGCATTTAAATCAGACATAGAATGCAAATATGAACATATAACATCTTTAGACGCACACTCTTGGAGAAGTAGTATCATATATGTTTGAAAAAATCTGCCTTTTCTGATTCAGGTTCGTCATCTACTTTTTAAGGGATTTTACGATTACTCAAATTCGTCAAGCATTTTGTTTTTAGTTCATGAAAACAAAACAATGATTGTCCAGTTATAGTTTTGTCTGAATAGGCACATTATAAGGTTTTGATCAAAAACTTCTATACTCTTTGGCAGTTGGGTTAGGAAATGCACTATTTAGTATGTTAGACCCAAGTTTTGTTTTTCAAATTATTATAAAATGATTGAAGTTGTTTGTCCATTTCGTTATAAATTTGTTATTTTACTAATGGATTTTGAACGGGGTAGACAAGGACTGTTTTAGCAATGTTTGGTTTTGTTTCTGTTTTAACGTTTTTCTCCACATTGTCTTCCTAACTTCTTTAGCGCGTTCCCAATTCTGATCAAGATTGTTTTTGGACGTGGTTTGAAAGTTCTCATAAAAGGATGTTTTGATATGTGTAATCATATGGTTTCACTTTGTCTTTATCCAATTTTGATTCTTCTCTATTTTTAGAGTCACAATTCAACACCTCATATGTTCTCTTCCCCATTTGGGCAAAAATCTGTTGCAGGGATCAGAAGTATCATATGGGTATCTCATCAAACGAGGCTTTTCAGATGAGCTATCTTGGGGTAATTTGGTTAGCAAAGGTTGATCTACCATTATTACGTGCGCATTTGGGAGTTAACATGTGAATGTCTTGAATTGACTGATTGCGTTTATAAAGAATTTATTTAAAACTTTATTCTGTTAGTTAATTTTCAATCATCGTGTCATTGTCTTTTCACTTCCTTAACATTTAAAATCCGAAATAACCTTACTTTTCTCTTTGAGTTACACCTTTAAAATTGTGATAGTTAACAGAATCTTTTTGATAGCTCATCGTGTTTCTGTTGGACAAACTGAAACAATTTTTAGGTTTTAGGTTTTTAAACCCTTTGTATGTAATGTCTTTAACGAGCTAATAGTCTATAGAGTTTATTTACTTTGTTTGTAAGTATTTATAATCACTCGTTCGGTCTTAAGGGCACGTTGTAACTTCTCAAGCTCAGTCTGATTTATTAAGTGAAGCAGACAACTATCCCTGACTGCTAGTAGCCTCCCCTAGGCCCTATTGTCTCATCAAGGTTAGTTTTCGCACTACTTAAGTTCTTGAGTTAATGTTGGTTTGCTTCTTTGATTGTTTTATTACCGGTTTTGTTTTCCTCCGTATCATGAGTCAAATTAGCAATTAAATTTTAGCAAGCGCAACACGCTCATCAACACAATTCAGCCGCATTTTGATCTATGATTTATACACATTTAGTCAATTATTTGATGAATCAGGTATGACATTGCTATCATCCCTTCTCCAAAACATATGTGTCGTTAATGGATTCAGAGTTGCTCAGAAATGTCGTCTCACATTGGAAACAAATATTTTCATCATGGTTTTGTACTTGTTCCAATGGCGTGTCAGTAGAACTGGATTCTTCAGGTAAGACTTCCTGAATCTTTGCCATGAAACCGTAATGTGCTTCCAATTCCTGCTTATCAATCTCTTCATCTGATACAATCCCACTGCTTGTTTCATCTCCTGAACTTGTAACCGATGATTGAACCTCTTGAACCTTGCACTGTTGAATCTGCAACTGTCTTTCACTCAACTTTTTCAACGTACATCTTATGCTCTTTGCTCATGACTTGATCTTTCTTTTCTACATTGCTCAATGGGGTCATGTTCTGGGATGATTGTTTCCTTGAATGTTTGAGCTGTCATTTTAGTGTAATCTCTGAAGTTTTCTCTTACTTCTCGATCTGATGAAAAAGATCTTGAATAAATATCGAGAGGCTTTAACAAGTCAGAGTTAATGAACCTTTCAAACTGTACTTTGATCACACTTAGAGCGGATTTGGAATCCATCTCGTGAAGTGTTTCTGCATTGAGAAGTGTTTCTAAGTTATTCATGTGTTGAGATAAGAAACTTGAAGTTTCTGACACTATCACAAAGAGTGTGCAATAAAGTTGTTGATACAATTTCAACCAGAGAAAGTCTGTCTTTCGAGAAGTTGAGGGGTTGATTTAAGTGCATTTAATTTGGGTTCAAGGAGTTTTCTTTGAAAATATTTGCTTGCATCTGCAGTTTCTGTATCTCTGGTTCCTATAAAAACTGAACCCGAAGATGAAGTAACCTTTTTTCCCATTTTATCGTGCATTATGAAGTGTGAAAGTTTTGTTGGATCACTATGTCGGATATGATTGTGATTGATGTTGTGGTTTTGTATACATAGACCAATACAGTTCACGGGATTTACAGTCTATGATTAGTAAACCGATAAATTTAGGGATTTTACAAAAATAAATAGAAAAACCAGTGAATGATTTGATCAGAATCAGCTGGCCAATGGTTTAATTGTATAAAAATAGATAATCGTCTGGCTAGGGTTACAACTGTTTGTTTAAATAGTCCCACCAAGCTGAAACGGGCCTAAAAATACAGATGGGCCGTGAGCTAGAACAAAAACAAGTCTAACACAAATTCTAAAAAAATGAGAAATGTCAATAACTCATAGTAAACGAGGGTTTTGGGCTTCGAAAAATCCGTAACCAGCTAAAGGATAGTTACAGCGTAATCCGTATCGTTTTTCTCTTCGATTTGAGAGGTCACGGGCCTGAAACGGACTTACGGATCAAAATTATGGCTGTTTTACTGAAACCCTTTTCTTCATACAAGATTTCTAGACAAACGCATGTTTCATCTTAACGCAGTGACACCAAACGCGTACACCAAAACACGCAGTGACACCAATCGCAGTGGTTGAGATTTGGTCAAAACGCAATGTTGAGATTTGGTCAATAACGCGTGGTTGAGAAGATTTGGTCAAAACGCAATGAAATTTAAGGCAAAACGCACGATTCTTTATCAAAAAACGCAGTGACTTTTGAATCAAAACGCAATGAACTTTATCAAAACGCAGTGGTTGAGATTTGGTCAAAACGCAATGCTCAAAACGCAGTCAATATAATATTCAAAAATATCCAAAACGCAACCATAAAAAAATTTCGAAATAGGGGTTTGATTATTTTAATATTTAAAAATTTCTTCTAACCAAAACGCAATGATTGCGTTTTGAACCTGTTTAATAAAAAATATCAAACGCAACCAAGATCAAAATGAACAAAAAAAATTCAAAACGACAACAAAAAAAATCAAAACGCAAAAAGAAAAAATCAAACGCAACAAGAACTTTGATTAGTGGGTCAAAACGCAACGACGAAAAATATACAACTTTTCCACCAAAAATGGCCTAAAATCACCTTTTGACCCTTTTTAACTTGATTTCTCTTGCACAAATTAGTTACCTTATGGCCTAGATCTTGTTAATAAACATAATAACATTCACACATCTAGCACAAAAATACGGGTTTGATTTTCTTCCTATTGAATTCTCTTTTTGACCCACGAATTTGATCTTGTTGAACCACACGAATCAACCACGAATCCACACGTAGCTCTGATGCCAATTGTAGGATCCCGTTAACACTTCACTTCATACAATCGATCACGAAATCGAACTAGAAAGGAGAAAGAAAGAGTTGAGTTGTTTTAGAGAGAGAAAGAAGAGAGAGAGATGAGAGAAAAAGAAAAGATATTTCTTAGATATTTTGAACAACTAACTTTTCCAAGTGGAAAAGTTCCTTATATACCCCGACACTTAAAAGTGACGCGCGAGATATTTAACTAGGACCTGGGCTCGGGTTTTGCTTGGGATTAAACCCGAAACATATACAATATTAGATTAACTATCGAGCCCGATTCCCGATAATATTCTATTACAACATTAACTAATTAATTGACCGAGACTTAAATACATAATGAACGAACTTCATGTTCGACTCAATATTTTGAGGCTAACAGGTTCATATGTCTTAAACCAGCAACGATCTTTACAAACATGAGTTGTAGCACCGGAATCAATCCACCACGCAATTGCATCAACCTGCACATAAAATGCTTCAGAAATTAGTGAAACAGAATATTTAATAAATATGTTCCAAACATGCACTAAATTCTGGCCTTGGTCTTGGGAATGGTCCTTAGACCCTTTTCCCGAACCACCAGCATTTGCGTTCTTCTTATTACCACTACGGCAATCCCTCTTGAAGTGACCAATCTTACCACACTTCCAACATTCCAACTTAGGTTTGTTGTTGGAACCCGAACCACTACCGTGTTCTTTATAATCACATTTCCTTCCTTTGTTTTGTTTGTTGTTTTTATTTTTACCCTCTTTCTGCCCACCCCCCCTTGTTCACAGGAGGATCCAGTTAACTTCTTTACCCTTGCACTTGTCACTGTCTTGCGCCCTTAGAGATTCCTCTATACGCAAGTGACTACCAAGTTGGACCAAAGACAAATCGTCTTTACCATGTTTCAAAGTATGTTTGAAATCCTTCCAGGAAGGAGGCAACTTATCAATTATACTTGAAACAGAAATGGAGTCATCCATTTTCAAGCCCCATGTAGTATGATTGTCCAACGGATTCCCTAAGGAGTTTATTATATTGTTCCATGACCGGTCTAGAATCGACCATCTTGTAATTGTTAAAATTACTAACAAGGAATTTCTTACTAGAAGAATCGTTTGCCATGTACTTGGATTCAAGTGAATCCCACAACTCCTTAGCCGATTCAACATTCGTATATACATCAAAAAGAGAATCAGACATACCATTCAATATATGACCCCTGCATATGTAGTCATCATTCTCCCACTTTGCCCTTATCCTTATTGCTTCCACTGTTGCATCTTCCAACAATTCCGGCATCGGTGTAGTCAACACATAAACCACCTTCAACGTCGTCAACAAGAAGTGCATCTTCTTCTGCCATCGTCTAAAGTCATGCCCCTCAAACTTGTCCAATTTCCCAAAGTTCGTTGTCATATCCTTCACCGTATTTCCAGCCATGATCACAAAAATACTTTATACGTTTGTTAGTTAATTAGGGTGTGTGTGATAATCCTGGATAACTCGCTTATATCGTGTAAAAGTCCACTTTTCGTATAAAGTATTTCGACCCTTATCAATGCCTGGGTTGCACGAAATCTCTATCGGGATAATATAAGGAGTATAGCAATTTATGTTCTAGGCACAAGAATCATAAATCAAGAACAATGAAGGAATTGTATGTATATTTTCGTTCTATTTAATGAGACTAATGAATCTGTTTATAAAACAGATTCTAGATGACAGTTAAGCAGTTAAAGTTGGTTAAAACCAACTTTCACAACTGTTTTCAGCAGTTACAACTGTTTTCAGCAGTTACACGGCTAGCAGTACTAACTACTTAGTGCTAGCAGTACTAACTACTTAGTACTGCCAGTACTAACTACTTAGTACTGCCAGTGAAATACTAAGTGCTAGCAGTACTAACAACTTAGTACTGCCACTGTAATTTTGTCATGGTCGAAAACATATTAACTCAACGAGTGTGTACTCCACACTTCCCTAACTCGTATCCAAGCTAAGTATGAAATCTCATTAGTCTCTAGTAAATCGTCATTACCTAAATGGCCGTTGATGACACTAAAATCACCAACAAGAAGCTCTCCAAAAAATCTTGTCATGAATCACAAATATATTGGCTTCACGCTTTAGAATTTAGACAACAAACAAAGTGATGAATATGAAATGTTAGTTATAGGTCTGCCATGTTCGCTTTTATAGAGTTAGCAAGGTTGTTTTACTGGAAATGGAGTCTACTGAATGAACCCACAAAACTTTTTATGGGACATGAAATTGCATAACATTCTATATACTACCTAATGTACATAACATACAATATTGCCATGTGCATGTTCCATATGCACATTGGTATGTGCTTAAATACACATACCTTTTACCTTTAAAAACGAGCTGAAATAACCAAAAACGGACTTAAAATGCC
>BQNB010043761.1:0-45314 GCA_026074375.1 Tanacetum coccineum | reverse complement strand
AATATATTGAATTATTGAATTATTATTTTTAAACGGCAAAAAATAATTATATTAATAAACGGCTACGCTAAAAATCAAAAAAGTATAAATACAATACTAAAAATAAGCAAGAAACATAGACTAACATCTTCTCAATGCTTTAACTGCGAGGGCTACAAAAAGAATGAAAAAAACTCTTGCCTATACAGGACAAGAGAAAAATCTCCGCTCACGGAGGCCGAGCCATCGATTTTCACTCCGGAGCGTTTTTGATGCAATACCAAACAAGCCTCAAGGAACACGAGAGGATAAAAAACAAACATCATCCTAAACCATTACCTGACATAAGAATAGGGGATTTAAGCTAGTCAATCCAACTGCAGATCATGTGACCCCTATGATGAAGCTAAGAATACGAGGAAAGACGAATGTTGTCGAAAATGTCACTTTTCCTCATCGGGTGTGAATGAAAAGTAACACTGTTACGATACCTCCAAAGCCACCAAAGAGAAGAAGAAAAATAACTGATAAGCACCAAGACTTCTCTTTAACCACCTGCCATGAAGTAAACCAACCTTTCTAATGCTCATACGAAGTAAAAGGAAGAAAATAAATATCACACCATTTACGAACAAGCAACCAAATGTCCTTAGCAATATTACACTCAAAGAAAATATGATTTGAAGATTCCACGTTACCATTGCAAGAGGAACAAGAGATCGCCTGAATATCAATACCACAGGAAAAAGGATTCAACTATGAGGCAAGTGATCTAATATCACTCTCCAAATAAAAATATTGACCTTTCGATGAATGTTTTTGTCCCAAACTGTCGATGGAGCCAAAGAAGAGAGAATCTTCGAATCAACAATGCATCGAGCGTCCTTTACAGAAAAAGTTCACACACAAGTATCTTCAACTTTGTTAATTTCTCCAGATCTAATTTCAAAAAGCATGTCGAGTAAATCAACAGAATTTCGAGCTCCAAGGTTAGGCCTCGACCAATTCCAACGCCATTGGCCATGATCAATGCGGTCAATAGTAAGACAATCTTTCTCACTTTCCAATCGGTATTGTCTATTATATCTAATATAAAAAGGAGAAACTCCTACCCAAGTATCTTTCCAGAAACGGATACGCGTGCCATAACTCGCTTGGAAACGAAAGAAACTATTAGGAATAATGTTATTCGAGTGTAGAAAATTAGAGGGGCCAACAATTCTAGCCCACATACCGTTATAGATGTCAAAGCCACCTTTCTGAACATGTAAAGCTTTGATAACTTTAACCCTGAGCGCGTTCTTGTGCGATAACAACCTCTAACGCCACTTTTGGAGAAGAGCGAGGTTAAAAGATTTTAGACAACGAATGTTAAACCGCCATTATCATAGGAAGGGATGACATTTTTCCATTTAATCCAAGCTAGTTTTCTAGATTCGTGAGAACCTCCCAAAAAAAATTGCTCAGGATCTTTCCAAGGAATTTAGAACAAATCCATGGACCTTAGAAGAACGGAAGTAATAGATACCGAGCTACTAAGACAACCTTTTATTAAGGGGAGACGACCCCCTAAAGAAAGGAGATTAGCCCCTTCCCCGAAGAAAACATCAATTGGAAACAAGAACACAAATAAACGAAGTCAACTACGATGCAAACTCTTATTAGTTACACTAGATAACCCACGATAAGTCAAAGGAAAGGATCCCTGAAGCGCCTCCAGGAGGTACTATCCATGAAGAGACATCGACCTTCGAAACCCCAATGCCATAAAACATTAGAATTTCTTAATGTTAATTTTTTAACCCGAAGCTAAGTAGAAGACCTGTAATATATGAAGATCTGTCTAAATCATTAGCATTCCAATCGGTAGTGATAATCATGTCGTCGACATAAAATAATGAGATATAGTTACTTCAGAGAACCAAGTTTTGACGCCCCTTATAAGACCCGAGCTAAAACCGCGGATTAGAGAGCATTATGCAACCCCTCCAAAACAAGATAAAAGAAAAGGTGAGATAAGATCTCCTTCCTAAGGCCACTTTTTATAGGAAATTTCCGAGGTAGGACTACCATTAACGAGAACTAAATCCTAATGAGATAACCAAGCTCCTAATCCAAGAACGCCATTTAGAGCCAAAGCCAAGAATAAGAAGAACAAATTCAAAAAATACCCAGCTCAGCGAGTCCAAAGCATTCTCAAAATCAACCTTGAAAATTAACAACTTTTTCTTGTTTTGAACCTTCGACAATCTTCACTAAGAATAATAGATCACAAGAATTTGACGACCAGCTATGAAGCCGCTTGCCCTCGTGACTAACAATCTAATCAATCACCATTGTCTAGCCTATTAAGCTAAAAATATTAGCTATGAAAATTGTAATTAAAGCCTTATAGAGAAATGTGATAAAAATCATTGAATAAAATACGTGTGCTAACTTTTGGAATGAGAGTGAAGAAAGAAGAAATAGATCCATAGGGCAACGAACCAGTATCAAGAAAAATATTTTCATACTCCAAAATGCCAACTTTAATATAATCCCAATATTTTTATAAAAGCGAAAGAGAACCCATCGGGGCCGAGTGCCTTGGAACTACCACAATCCCAAACCGCATTCTTAACTTCATCTAAAGAAACAAGAGTCTCTAAGCTATCACGGTCAAGAGCACATAATCCATAAAAGTTAGCAAATGGAGGGAAATCCACATTTGAATCATGGTATTTGAAATTTTCTTTAAAAAAGTTGAGAAACTCTTCCTTAGTTTAAGAAGGATCCGAAATCCAAAGGCCTTCTTTCATGATACCGTGAATCATTTGAGCTCTCATTTTTTGCTTTATCAGCCCGTGAAAATATTTGGAGTTCTCGTCAGAAAAACCTTCGATATCCCATCTGACACGCGCCTTTTGAAAAAGATCAAATGATTCAAAAGTATCTGATGTGTCTCGTGATTAGTAGTTTTAAATTATAACATGAATTACCGAATAAAGCTAAGAACGCATGGGCAAGTGTGACCCTTTTGTATGTAGCTAGCTTGGTGTGGTAAGTCGAGGTCGTTCAAAGGATTTGAATGTTTTTATATGAAGAATCAATGTTAACAATAAGCAAAACAAACGAGGTAAATGGATGTCACAAGCCACAATACCATAAAGTAATTAAAAGACTAATTCAACGAGAATTGCAATCAAATAATTAGAACAACTTATTTGGAACTAGTTATTACACCAATGGATTGTTTGGAATTTTTGAGTAGAATTTAAGCAATAGCAAACAAAATTAAAGTCATACAATTCCAATCAATGGGTAATATCATGAAATTGCATACATCACGGTTCACCCTTTCGACCTATGAATGTTATTATAAACCGAGTCATTACAAGCCATTTGTTAGAAAAATAAATTTACCAATTAGTTCATAAGATCCCTTTCAACCTATACTCTTGATTAAATCTTTATAAATCCATTTAACTTGTTCATTCATAGTTGTCAATTATGAAATACCAAACATATACGCGTGCTAACATTTGGAAAAAATAATGACAAAAAATCCTTTCGACCTATAGATCCGGTTATGATTTACCAACAAGTTATTTAGACTCATATCAATTTAAACAAACATCATAAGCAAAATCATAATTCTATATTGCAAAATTCTAAACACTCCATATCAATATTCACATGGTTCCAAATAAGTAAAACAAACTACTCCATATTAAAATTGATCAAACACCAAATTCCAACATGAAATAATAAATCCAACATCACGAGAAATATAAAAGTTACCCAAAGTATGATTACAATAGGCAATGATGAAGGAATAGAGCAACCTTCGAGCCTCCAATCAACTAATAGCCTCTAAACAATCCGTAAAATAATACACAAACACTTTCTCTTGCAATTGAGCACCTATTCTTGGATTGGCAGAAGTTCCTTGGTATTTTAGGAGTAATAAAATGGTGTGAGAATTCTGTCTTTTTGGTGGAGAAAGAATTCCTAATAGTGGTTGTGAATTGGTATGAAAGTATAATGTAAAGTACTAGCCAAATGGGTGTATTTATGCTTGGATGGATGATACTTAGTCATTAAGGGACTAACTTGGGGACTAAGGGTCATAAAAGTGTAGGAAAAATGAGTAAATAAGGGCAAATGATCAGACTCGAGTAGTTATGGCACATAAATGCATTTTTAGTTTCGGGTGGCTAAGATTCTTAGCATGTAGTTTGAGAAACCCGTGACTGAGCATCTAACATGCGGTTTCTCCCTTTTTCATACTTTTGAATTTTTTCACTTTTGGCTTTAATCTTGCATATAACTTGTACAAACTTTATCCTTCAACTTTTTCTTCTTTGGCAACTTTCTTTTATGCTTGGGAACATATTTTTATCAATTAATTTATCATTCATGGTTCTTTCCAAGGTCTTTCACTTTCACGAACTCTTCCTGGATCTCGTATTTTACATCTTTTCTTCACTTTCCTTGACTTTGGCTAACTAATAACACAAAACACAACTTTGTACGAATATGAGCTACAAATCTCTTTAGTTTAACCAAATAGCATGCAACAAGGATAACTCTCCTAAAAGTATACTCAATTTGAGCGTTATCAAATCTCCTCACACTTAACTTTAGCTTGTCCTCAAGCAAATCTAAGAAAAAAAAATTTAAATTAAAAATACCAAAATGACAAAATAAGAGAGAACAATTTTTTTTAAAAATTTGAAAATATCTAAAATATTTTTGGTTTTTTTATAAATAAGCGCAAAAGGTGCAAACACCCCCTTCACTTAAGGGTTTGCTTGACCTCAAGCAAATTTAGAATTGAAGAAAAATAAAATCCACATGATGCACAAAAATGATTAGAAAAATGTGATGCAAATCTACCAAGTACAAGTACGAAATACGATTCATCATTTTAAGCTTTTGGTGAAAAACCGAGATGTTTGACAATACCCAAAGGTTTTCTTGCTTGATAAACACGTCTAAGCACCTCATGAAAAAGGAGTATAATTCACTCAACACTCATTTTATTTAGGTGAGGGAGTATATAAGATAAATCACACTCATAGCTCGGTCGTGACAAAATTTATTACCATAGGCTTGTACAAGAAATAAAACTCCATCGACGTGGCGTAAGCACCAAGTGTAAACATCCAAAGAGGTCTTTTATTGGGTTAGAACGTTAGGCTAAGGGTTAATAAAGGGTATGGATTAGGCATGAAAAATTTATTAGTAAGGGTTACCGAGAACATATAATACAAGTCAAAAGTCTAAGTACTAATGTTGCTAGTTACCAAACAAACCACAAACCCGTGAATGTTTATAGTTACAAACTTTCTCTTCACATATCGATACACCATATATATATCACGTCTTAGCACATTGGCTAATCGGTATCTCAAATACTTCATCTTCCTTCATCTTCATAATAATATAGCACATTGGCTGTGATTGTCATCATATTTTTAATACTTTTTTTCGATGACTTATTCACTTTTTTACATCACGTCTCCTTTACAGTTCGCATAAACATAAACTACAAAAATACAACTAAGAAGTTGCAGTCTCCGTCTTTGTCGGAATGACACACACAAATGGCAAAGTGTGGCATAACTATCAATAATAAAAAAACAATCTAACATACAAAGCAACTAGCAACCCACCGTTTAGAATTTGAAAAGGGGTTGGCTAAGGTTTAAAGTTAAAAAAATTTAGTTTTTAGTGGATGCAACAAAATGAAAAGATTGGCTCTAAGGGTGTTCTAAGGGTATCTAGCACCAAAAGTAAGTGCTAACAAAGGGTTAATTTGGGTGGTTTAGCTAATCAGTGTAACTAACTAAAAATAAAGACGTAAACGGAAAAGACAATTTGGGTTAAATCCTAAGGTTGCCTCTTTGTCACACAAATACACTTATATCATACGAATGTGATCTCACTGCGGTCTGGTAATGATTTAAAATAACAAGTTCTAGAATAAATAAAATCACCGGCACACTCATAACAAAAGGATTCAAGCATAAAAGATGTATACTATTTATGAAACAGGCTCAAATCCTCATAATTTAGTGGAAAGGGCTGTAATATGTGCTACCAGATGTCATCAATCCTAGACCGGATTGCAATATTAACCGGGACTATTGTGCGGTCGTCGTAGGACTTCAACAAGAAGTTTTACAACTCCCTAGGTAGAGCACCTAACCGTTGTAGTGTAGTAAGGTAAGACTCGTGGGTTGTTATCGTTCTCTAGGGGAATAGGTTGGAAAGGCTTGATCAAGATCTAACAGAGGTTTACAGGGTTAAGAGAAGATTCTTTTTGTGTTTTTATGTTTTTATGAAAGTAGGTAACTATCATGGTTTGAGAGAAAGGTTTGATTTCACTAATTAAACTAATAATAATAAAATAAATCTAAACTACTTTGGTGATAACTATATGATAAATGAACGTATTTACTTAATCATGTACTACTCCTTAGCATGTTTCTCCTAGATCTGTTGCTTTGTCACACTTGTGATGACCTGTGTAAGTATTTCCTAAGTCATGAACGAATTATACAAATCCGTCGTCTATGTAATATTCCATTAAGGCAACGCACAAGTAAGGTAGTATAAAGACTATTACAAGGCCCCTAAGAGTACATTACATGCAATTGAAATATCTTAAGAGGGATCAACCATATTAGGGGTAAGGTAGTATGAAGACTGTTATCGATGGTATCCTTTCTACACACTCGCATTTCCCTAGACGTCTATACCAATTTAATATTTTATGGCTAGTTTTCTAAATCCTAACACGCACATCCATCACAAGAAGCAACATTAAAAGGATCTACATACTAAGTTTCATGCAATCATAAGTAAATACTAATAGATCTAGCCTTGCATGGTAAATAAAGAAGAAGAACAAGAATCTATCACAAAACACATAGACATATTAAGTGATAAAGGATAAATAAACATCACTTAATTAAATCATGCAGTTGAGGCTATTACAAGAGGGGTTTGACACCCTAAAAACAAGCCAAAAGGCTGCTAAAATCATTTTCTAAAACTAGGGTTTGTCTCCCAGAAGTTACACACTTAAAACCCTAACAACGGATTTGTATATATAAGAAAACAAGCGCGACGACATCGCTTTATGTTCCTGACGCCGTCGTGCCGCAATGGTCTTCTAGGGTTTCTTTAAGCCGGCTTCATTCTGATGCCGACTAGAATTTCATAACGTCGTCGCTTGTTAACTTTGACGCCGTCGCTTGTAATTGGCGATGCCGTCTCCACGCACTGTATGCTTTTCTTTAAGATAGTTGGTGTAGAGTCGTAGTCTTGTCCGTTTCTTCTCCAGTTGAGCCCAAGTCACGTGTATTTCCTCTAAAAGCTATCCAAATTCTAAAAACACAAAAACAAACGATTAGACACATAATCTGTTATACCCAAAATTTTATCAAATGAAATGGTGGTTTATTTGAGTTTTGGTACTAAAATTAAACTAAGTAATTGTCAAAGGGTTGCTTTTATATTATCCTAAACTAAAAGTAACTACTTGTGTATTAGGATTTAGAAAGTAAAAAAAATAAAAAACGTAACATGAACTTATCAATTAGACGTGGGCTAATGGGCTTGGACTTAATTTATATATTGCGAGATTTTTTGCCAAAAACTTGTAAATATAATTTAAAACCCTAAAACCTATCACAAGGGAGAGAGACGTGAGGAAAGGCATAGCTCAAGAGAAGAAGGGAGTTCTAATTATAGTTTCGTTGGTGATATCGGGCTTCAAGTTGCTTGTTTTGTGAGAAGACTTTGTTTGGACAAGAATAGAAAAGCTTTTAGCATCAACTTTTATCAGGTGAGTTTTCATGTGCTTTTAAATTGGGTTGCACATTTTATTAAAAATATTATCATGCAAACTTGTTTAAATAATAAAAAAAAATTGCTAAATGTTTTAAATGTTTGATTTTGTGTGAAAATGGTGAAATTTGATATGTTCATATAAAGTGGTGTTATTATATGTATATGTAGTACCGTGTTGAACCGTTTGAATAATGATAAATGTTACATGGTAAGAGCAAACAAGGTCGAGTTTGCCACATTAAAATAGAGATATATTGTAAGAGCAAACAAGGTCGGGTTTGCCATTTATATACAAAAGAGGAAATATTGTAAGAGCAAACAAGGTCGGGTTTGCCATTTATATACAAAAGAGGAAATATTATAAGAGCAAACAAGGTCGGGTTTGCCATATAAAAGAGAAAATACTGTAAGAGCAAACAAAGTCGGGTTTGCCATGAGAAAGTGGGTTACCTTATTAATGGAGAATGTCTTATATATGTTGAATTGTTGGACCGTTGAATCGATTGAAAATATGAATTGTTGGTGTATGATTTAATGTGATATAAAATAAATCGTTGGGTTATAATAAGTTGTCAATATGTGGAATCAATTAAGAGTATGCTATAACTGAATTACACTTATATAACTTGAACAAATTGCATGATAGTTTTACAAGTTCGTTATTATTAAAAAGTGTTTGGATTATATATTTGTTTGTATGTGAAAACCATGAATTCTCACTAGGCCTTTGGCTGACCCAAAACTCCAACCCAGATATGCTGCTTTAGGAATCAAGAGATTAGTTGGGATCGACTAAGAATAGACGCTTCCGCTGAGATAAGGTAAATTAGAAGGTATATTTGAGGGTTTAACGCTCTGAAAAGGCGGGGTGTTACATGATATGGGCATATTTGCATGATTTAAGAGGGTTAAATGACCCCGAAAAAGTGTATAAAATAACACCTCATCAAATACCTCAACACTTGGGATTTGCTTGTCCTCAAGCAAATGAGATTTTCTACCTAGACAATAGCAATATTGGGGGCATTTAACCTACTCTTTAAAAGCAATTTACAACACAACCTTCTAGACCTCATAATTAAAAGCACGGAAAGCATATACTAGCACCTTACATAAGTGTTTAGATTCTCTCTTTCACTCAGGTGTATAATGAATTATAACAATATTGGAAACGCAAAATTAACACTCATTACCTGTCGTAGCATACAAATTACCATAGGCTTGGTAAAGGATCAAAGCTTCATCGCTAGGCGCAAGTACTAGTCATTACTATCAAAGAGGTCTTTTAAAGGGTAGTGATGTGTAGGTGTAAGATGACATTAACGGAAACAGAAACGGATAGGATATGATCGAGGGTGGCTTTTTGGTGAATTTGGGGGTGAAAGGGTTAGCTAATTATTTATAAGAATACACGCTGATTGGGTTGCTAAGCCAAAGGCTCGGACAAAGATATACAGACTCTACACAACTCTACATCAATCTCTTTTCTTTTTCTTTTCTGTTTCTCTCTCTCTCTCTCTCTCTCTCTCTCTCTCTCTCTCTTTTTGAACATAATACATCATAACTTAGGGTTTATAACACACCCCTACACTTGAGTTTTAGAACTCATAATTACAATCTAACTAATGACCTAAATTGAGGTGGATCAACATAACATGGAGCTTATTGAGCTCTATTGGGGGTAATAAATTACTTCTTCCCTAATTATTCATAAGATAAATACTACCATAAATCCTAATCATCCTAAAACTATATTTACAATGATAAGGACTTAGCAACCGTGTACTCAAATAATTAACTTGGGTTAAAACAATAATGTACTAAAAGTGAGTACATACAAGGTAAGCTAAGGCGATTTGGGTGTAACAATTGGTTCAAGGGTTAACAATTCTCTTCATTAATAGTCCATCTTAACCATAAAATTACGAGAATCATGAAAAAGATAAGCTCGGAGGGGTGTACTAGGGGTATCCTGCACTAAAAATGAGTGCATGGCAAGGGTGTAGGATAGTTATATGATCGAGGTGACCATCATAACAAATACAGGTTTAAAACATGGGTTAATCCTAGTGCCTCTTATCATTTAGCAAATCTTAATTCTTACTATGCACTCCCGGGATGCATCACAAAAACAAGTTCTAGATTTTAATACACTACCGGTACACTCATATAATTTAATACCGATACCAATGCTCTAGAAAAGGCGGCAAAGACCATACGTACACATCCGTAACGATGGAATAGACACATATGACAGCATTCCAACCTTAACTAAAGAAAGCTAAAGGTACAAACTATCTTGGGTATCAAAAATGGATACCCGAATTCCTATAGATCTAAAGGCGAACCTCACATTTTTGGGGTGGAATTCTGAGGGTTTTTGTGTTAGTCATATAAATTCTCATCCATGAGACGCTATTAATACTCAGTTTTCGTCGGTATGTGTCATAATTTTTTTTTAATTTTGGTTAAAATTACCTTTTACGCTATGTTTCGGTATATTACACATCAATTTAAGGACAAAGCAATTGGCAATTGAAGGAATAGTTTCTAATACTTATTTCCCCCTACACTTAAGTTGAACATCATCCTCAATGTTCTTTAAAAGTACCCGTAAAACGAATAAAGGGAAAAGAAAACAAGTAAAAGAAACTAGTACTCCCCTGGTTTGCTCAATAATAGAGAAGAAACATACGATAACTGGTTAAATCGTCCTCCAAGAGTCGTCATATGAAACTTCCTAAGAACTTCCAAGCGTCTTCTCATTAAATATAACCTCTAAATCAAAGACAAAGACAACTACACCTAGCGTAAAATCGGCTGGATATGATATATACAACGAAACTTTTAGGGTTGACTCTATGAAAGCAGTTAGATATGATGAAAGTGATGATATAATTTTAGGTTTCTGCAGGTTTACAAGAAATATACAAATTTAAGACATTGTGCAAAATTATTTTTCAAAAATAATAGAAAAAGTTGAAAACTAGTACTCCCCTGGTTTTGCTCAATAATAGAGAGAAAATACGATAACTGGGTAAATAGTCCTCCACACCCCTAAGAGTCGTCCCATATCGACACTCATCACACCCCTTCCAGCAACATCCTCCCACCAACCGCCGTCACCTCCCCCCCCCCTTACCCTTCCTCCATTATACTACCCCCCCACTCATAATATAATATCCATATATGTGTCACCTTGCCCGTATCCTCCTTTCGTCCAAGAAAGAATAGAGACACATCAGTCTAGATTGTAGTAGTTATCTGCGAGAAACTCTCTCTACTCCGCGAATTTTCCTCGCAGATTAATCGACTCCTGTGTTGTGTTGCAGATCACACCAACGCACCCCACCCGCCAAAACCCCCAATACTTCCTCCCCTCCTAACGAGAACGGTGTCGAACTCATCCTTTCCAGCCACCTAAATACCCGCATTGCTAATAATCTCGCCCCACCGTGCACGCGACTCCTCAAACGCGGCTTCCGTACCCCCGTCTACCCCAGAGCGACTGAGGAGAGATTGCATGCGCATACCCGCGCGCTCTATCCCACCACGAGAATACCCCTACACAACCTTTTCATCGACACTTGTGCCCCCCCCCACTCCAAATTATTTTTCAAAAATAATAGAAATTTTTTGAATTTTCACATGTCTGGGGGTTTGACGCTGTCAAGAAAAATCCTGACGCGATCGCTTGACAATCCAGACGGCGTTACACTATTTTTTGATGCCGTCTCCACATACTGTGAAAACTTCACATTCGTTTTTCAGGAAAAATTTCCTGCACGCAATCTTATAGTTGTTTCCTGTAGAAAATACTACATAAAACCTGGAAATTAATCATTACAATCATATAGCTCGAAACTGACGCGAATTAATCTAAATAATTTATTTTGTATGTTTGAATTGATTTTTATAAACCAGATAATTTCCCCTACACTTATTTGATGCAAAATACCTTTGATTGAAGTTACAAACAAAGCAAGATTACAAAATAATTTAAACATAAATGAATAAATAAGAAGGATTAAAACACATGACACTCCTAAATGCGAGAAAATAAATATTAGGTTGCCTCCCAAAAATCACTTTTGTTTATTAGAGAGTCTTTTAGCTAGACTCGAAGTCTTACGTCCTTACGTGACTCCTCATTCGTCCTCAAGTGTGATATCGTCATCTTTATCAACAATTTGCGTGTCTTTTTTATATGGTTTCACACATTGTTTATTTACGATGAATTCATTCACATCCTTATCGTAAAGTTAGATTGCTCCATTCTTCATATCTTTGCTTACTGCAAATGTCCCATACCATCTTGATTTCAGCTTTTCTATGAATAATCTCAGCCGCGAATTAAAGAGCAGCACCTTATCCCCCTTTTCATTTATGGTTTATGTTTTTATCCGTTTATCATGCCACCTCTTGGTTCTTTCTTTATAAGAAATTAAGGATTCATAGGCATCAAGCCTTAATTCATTTAGTTCGTTGATTTATAAAAACCTATTAGCTCTGGCCTTCGTCAAATCCATGTTACATGCCTTGATGGCCCAGTAAGCGTTATGCTCGAGTTTGACAGGGAGGTGGCATGCTTTGCCATAGATTATTCTGAATGGGGTCGTTCCTAAGGGAGTCTTAAACGTGGTTCGAAAGGCCCACAGTGCATCATCCAATTTGTTAGTATTAGCCCATATGTTTAGTGATTTGATTTGATTAATTATGATTTGATTATCAATCACATTAAATATGTCTAGTTGTACACGTATTGGATGAGCCTTATCCCATTGTATGGACATCTATATATATTGTATGCATTGATGAAATAAGATGAGAAACATTCACCTTTCTACATGGTATCGGAGCAGGCCTGATCCTCAGACCGAGGTGGCTCTGTTGATCCGCCTCCCTTACGCCACCCCGTCAAACCCTCTCCGCAAATATTTGTTTTTTTTTGTTTTATTTTTATTTTTATTTGTGCTGGTGATTTGTGTTAAGGTCACAAATCCACACGATTGTTATTTGTGTTGGTGATTTGTGCTAAGGTTACAAATTCGCATAACCATGATTTGTATTGGTGATTTGTGCTAAGGTCACAAATCCACATGATTGTTAGGATACTTTGGGTTATCCTTTATATTTCATGATACTTTGGGTTATCCCGTATGGTTCGAGATACTTTGGGTTATCTCGTATAAAAAAAAGTTTTCCGGTTTGTGAATTTTAGGTTTGAATATTTGTCTCCGCGTGTTGGCGGATTTCTTCAACTATTGTTCGTGTGCGACGCTTTGATTTTGTTGTTATTTGAAGATCAGTCCGAGCTTTCATCAACAATTATGCTTTTATTCCGTTAATGTTTTGTTTTTTTTCTTTTCTAGCTTACTACTCCAGTCCGAGCTTTCGCGATTTCGCCGCTCGGACTACGGGGGAGTATTAGCCCGTACGTTTAGTGATTTGATTTGAATAATTGTGATTTGATTATCAATCACATTAAATATGTCTAGTTGTACACGCATTGGATGAGCCTTATCCCATTGTATGGACATCTATATATATTGTATGCATTGATGAAATAAGATGAGAAACATTCACCTTTCTACTGTTAGACCATTCTTTCCTGTTGTTCCCAATGGTTTTCTCGAGAATACGCTTAATTGCTCAGTTTGTGTTTTTGACCTGCCTGTTGGTTTGTGAGTGATACACGGTGGAGAATCGATGGACTACCCCATACCTTTTCATTGCTCGTTCCATGTGGTAGTTGCAAAAGTGGGTACCTGTGTCACTTATCAGGGCCTTTGGTATCCCAAATCTGGCGAATAGTCTTTTGAGGAAGTTTACTACGTTTTGAGCATCACTAGCGGGGAAGGCTTGAGCCTCAACCCATTTGGACACGTAATCGATAGATACTAAGATGTATTTGTTTCCATTTGACAAGGAGAATGGCCCCATAAAGTCTATTCCCCAGACGTCGAATATTTCGCAGACTTGGATGTATTTTTGCAGTGTCTCATCCCTTGAAGAGATGTTACCGGCTCGTTGACATGCGTCGCAACCTTAGACTAATCTGTGTGCATCGCGAAAGATATTAGGCCAGTAGAATCCAGTTTCAAAGACTTTCCTTGCAGTTGTGGCGATCCCATGATGTCCTTCCAATGGGCCGCTGTGACATTGTCGAAGGATTTGGGCCGCCTCGTTGCCAGCGACGCATCTTCGTATGATTTGGTCTGCACATTGCTTGAATAAGAATGGTTTATCCCAAAAATAATGCCTTAGATCGTTGAAGAACTTTTGCTTTTCCTGTCGGGTAGAACAAAAGGGTAATACTCGGCTTACCAGGTAGTTAGCATAGTCGACGTACCACGGTTCATTACCTTTATCAGAGATAGTCATCAGTTGTTCTTCAGGGAATAAATCTCTAATTTCTGCTTTAGTCAGCTTCCCAAGGTCGGGATTTTCAAGCCGGGAAAGGTGGTCGGCTGCAAGGTTTTCGACACCCTTCTTGTCACCTATCCCGATATCAAGTTCTTGGAGTAGCAAGATCTACCTTATCAGCCGTGGTTTTGCATCTTGCTTTGTGAAGAGATACGGTAAAGCAGAGTGATATGTAAAGATGATAGTTCTGGATAGGACCAAATACTGTCAGAACTTGTCGAACGCGAAAACAACAGCTAAAAGCTCATTTTTGGTTGTTGTGTAGTTCTCCTGCGCTTCGTTTATTGTTTTGCTGGCGTAGTGTATAGGCTGAAAGTGTTTGTATTTCTTTTGCCCTAGCACTGCTCTAACAGCGTAGTCATTTAGGTCGCATATGATCTCAAATGGCAATGACCAATCTGGTTTAATTCATGATGGGAGCTCATGTTAATTCTTGTTTTAGCTTGTCGAAGGATTTAATGAATTCTTTAGAGAAGTTGAAGGGAGCGTCTATCACGAGGAGCTAGGTCATTGGGCGTGCGACTTGTGAGAAATCGTTTATGAACCTTCTGCAGAAGCCTGCGTGCCTCAGGAAGCTCCGGATGGCTTTTACGTTTGTGGGATATGGTAGTTTGGATATTGCTTTGATTTTTGCTTTGTCCACTTTGTTTCCTAATCCATAAACTTTATGACCGAGGACTATTCCTTCCTTTACCATAAAGTGGCATTTTTCCTAGTTCAATACAAGGTTGGTCTCCTCATATCTTATCAGCATTTTCTCTAGGTTTTGGAGGCAGTGGTTGAAGGAACTACTGAAAACAAAGAAATCTTCCATAAATACTTCCATGCTATCCTCGATTAGTTCATGGAATATGGCCGACATGCAGCATTGAAAAGTTGTCGGAGCATTGAATCCAAATGACATTCGTTTATATGCGAAGGTGCCATATGGGCAAGTCAATGTAATCTTTTCTTGGTCGTATAGGCTGATAGGGATCTAGAAATACCCTGAGAACCCATCTAGAAAACAATAGTACTCATGCCCCCGGCTAACCGTTCGAGTATCTGGTCGATAAATGGAAGGGGAAAGTGATCTTTCCAGGTTGCATTGTTTAGTTTACGGTAGTCGATGCACACGCGTCATCCAGTGACCGTTCTTTGAGGAATTAGCTCATTTTTCTCGTTCTCGACTACGGTCATCCCTCTTTTCTTTGGGACGACCTGAACAGGACTAACCCAAGGACTATCAAAAATCGGGTAGATTAATCCGGCATCAAGGAGTTTTATGACTTCCTTCTTTACTACCTCCTTAATGTTTGGGTTCACCCGTCTTTGGGGCTGGACGCTTTTCTTGAACTCATCTTCCATGAGGATTTTATGAGTACAGAGTGAAGAGTCGATCCCCTTTATGTCCGCGATACTCTAGGCGATGGCTCCTTTGTGGCTCCTTAGAACCTTGAGAAGCCTGGCTTTCTCAGTGGCAGATAATGCAGAAGCGATAACTACTGGGAGTTGGTTGTCCTCTTGTAGGAAGGCATATTCGAGGTTTTTGGGTAGCTCTTTCAGTTCCAATTTAGGTGGTTCAATGCCTAAGGGTTTTAATCGATTTTCTGGGGCTTTCCACTCGAGTGGTTTGTCTGGTTCTGCCATAGGGTAGAAAGAAACTGCTCGTACATCGTCTGAATCTCTTCCTTCTTTAGTTTCTATCCATTCTCCGTCGTGGTCGACGGTGTCTACCCACTGTTCTCGGATGGGCTTCGTCGTATGATCGTCACAGTATAGATAGTCGTCACAAGAATATTTCGATTTAATAGATTTCCAATGTTGAAGGTGACGGTTTCATTTCTGACTCTCAGACTTAGCTTCCCTTCATGAACGTCGATTACAGCTCGAGCGGTAGCGAGGAAGGGCCGTCCCAAGATGATCGGTATTAATTCGTCTTCGTCCATCTCCAAGACTACGAAATCAACCGGGAAGATGAATTTGTTTATCTTGACTAGAAGATTCTCACATACCCTGATAGGATATTTAATGGATCGATCGGCCAGCTGAATACTCACCCGGGCTGGTTTTAGCTTGGAAATGCCCAATCGCCGAAAGAGGGAATATGGCATAAGGTTGAAACTTGCCCCTAAATCGGCCAGAGCGTTTTTCACTGTCAAAGGTCCGATAAGACATGGTAGTGTGAAACTCCCTGGGTCTCCTTCCTTTTGGGGTAAGCTTCTTTGGATGACAGCTGAGCATTCTTCACTAAGTTTGACCGAAGATGTTGCCTTCTCGAGTTTCTCCTTATCCGAAAGAAGGTATTTTAGAACGTTGGCTCCTTTCGGCATATGGATCATGGCTTTTAGAAACGGTAGATTAATATTAATTTTTTTAAAGATAGATAAGAGTCGTTCATCATCATCGTCCTTTTTCTGTTTCTTCAATCGGGAGGGAAAAGGTACACTGGATGACTTAGAGGGATGGAAGAAGGTGGTTGACTGGGGGCCTTCCCCATCCTGCACGACGCTTGGTTCTTCACCCTCGGGCCTTTCTTTTCTAACTGTTCCTTTAGCGTGGTTGATAGTCGTCGGTTTTGGTGGAATTGGGTAAGGGGGTCACGGGTGCTAGTTCCAGATCTGGTTGTGATAGCAAAAGTTGGTGCGTCTGGTTTAGGGGTTTTGTTCTTTTCGATTGCAGAAAGGATTTAAAAGAGCTGTTCACGTATTCCATTACGATGTTGGTCAAGCATCTCTCCTAATCCTTTCGTGTGGAATTCTTTTTTGAGCATAAAGCCGGAAAGCTCATCCTCAAATATACTTTAGACGACCCAGTCAGGATCACTCTATCTTACTTTTTTCGTTGGTTGTTCCCCCATGGTGGGACGTCATCGTTCTGATAAAACCTTACGAGGGAGGGATTGTCATAGATGTCCCCTCTAGATAAACATACTTATTTAGGTGGCTTGTCTTTTTCACATTCGTCGACTTCATGAGTGCCTCCGCATATGTTGCAGATGAGATATAGGTTTTTCAGGCTTTTCCTTTGCATGGGCATTGTAAGGGAAGAGATTTGTTTGCAGGCCCTTTCTAGACGTCTTTTGAATGTGGGTCTTATTATCTCTGAGATTGAGGAGACGTTCCTAGACGGGGGTGGGTCATCTCATAAGTCGTCCTGATACTGGACATATTCTTCTATTCAGTTCCAACCATCTTCTTTAGTGAGAGAGCTAAAATGGAAATGGGTAAATTGGTCAAGTTTCCCTCGGTCTTCCAAAGATATGTTATCGTGAAAGATCTGAACTAGAATCTATTTTTGTATTCCATGGTGAGGGTCCTGCTTGATCAAGTCTTAAAAATGGATCCAGACGCTTTTGATGGGTTTGTTTGTCCCTTTTCTAAATCAAAGGATCATATCTCGAATAAATAAGGTACGACCTACAGGGAAGAAGTAATCAAGAAATCGTGTCACAAGTTGATCCCATGTTGTGATTTAGACGGGAGGCGTTCTGTTAAGCCATTCTTTTGCTTTTCCTTTTGAGGGAGAGGTGAAAGAAACATAGCCTAGACGTATCCCTAATGGCCTCGTCAGCTAGTATGTTGTCCACGATACTCAGGTAGTGTGTGATATGCTGGAGATGGTTTTCGCTTTTTAATCCTTAGAATGTGTATGTTCCTTGAATTAGCAAGATGTCACGTGAGTCAACAATTCTTCCCGTTTGTTCAGCGGGGAGGGTAATAGGATTTTGAAAACCGGCAAGGCTGGGAAGAGAGTGTTCTTGCAAAGTTTTGGAAGAGATTAATGGTTTAGTTCCAGTGTTATTGGAAGAAGACGCTTCATTATAGAAAAGGTTTTTTCTGGCTATGGCTAAAGATTCATTCTGCTGTTGGCGCCAAGCGGCTCTTCTGAGCATGCAGAATTCTCTTTCGGGTTCGTCGAGGGGTTCTGTTAATTTCTTGGTAGTACTACGTGTCATGGTTGGGGATTACAAAACAAATGGATACGAGAAAAAAGATAGACTACAAGAAAGCTAATATACTGAAAATAAAATTCTCACTTGATAGGAATCAAGCGAGTAGACCTAAGTTAAACAATGATCGAAACCTAAATATTTCCCATGCAGCGGTGCCGAAAACTTGTTGTGCGGTCATCGTTGGACTACAACAAGAAGTTTTACAACTCCCTGGATACAGCACCTAACCGTTGTAGTATAGTAAGGTAAGACTCGGGGGTCGTTATCGTTCTCTAGGGGAATAGATTAGGATGGATTGATCAAGATATGGCAGAGGTCTACGGGATTAAGAGAAGACTCTTTTTGTGTTTTTATGAAAGCAGGTAAATGTCATGGTTTGAGAGATTGGTTTGTTTTCATTAGTTAAACTAATAATAATAAAATAAATCTAAACTACTTTGGTGATAACCATATGATAAACAAATGTATTTACTTAATCATGCACTACTCCTTAGCATGTTTCTCCTAGATCGGTTCCTTTGTCACACTTGTGATGATCTGTGTAAGTATTTCCTAAGTCATGAACGAATCACACGAACCCGCCGTCTATGTAATATTCCGTTAAGGAAATGCACAAGTAAGGTAGTATGAAGACTATTACAAGGCCCCTAAGAGTACATTACATGCAATTGAAATATCTTAAGAGGGATCAACCATATTAAGGGTAAAGTAGTATGAAGACTGTTACTGATGGTATCCTTTCTACACACTCGCGTTTCCCTAGAAGTCTATGCCAATTTAATATCTTATGGCTAGTTTTCTAAAGCTTAACGCGCACATCCATCATAAGAAGCAACATTAAAAGGATCTACATACTTTCTTTCTCTAGATCTCTTTAGATCTATACATGTTTGTGTGAATTCGGGAACCTACAATTGGTATCAGAGCCATGGGGTGGATTCGTGATTGATTCTTATGGTTATATAAGCTCTAATTCGTCCTTATTTTGGCTTAGAAAAGCCCACGGCTCAAAAGGAAATTCGGGCTTAATTTGTTGGTTGATCTTGGTGTTTCTCTTGCTCTTCATGTTAAACAAGATGTATTGTTCGCCTTTAAATAAGTGATTTACAGCTCTAGGACTCGATTATTAAAGCTTAAAAGATCTCGGAATTTATTTATTTTGTGTTCTTCGTGGAGGAGTTGGCTTATATTGGATGATTACAAAGATATACGAGTTAAGTGTGTTTATTGTCATATACACACTTAATATTGTATGTTGTGTAGCTTAGTTTTACGGCAGGATAGAAAGATCATATGGCTTGATTTGGCTTAATTCGTCCAAGTTGTTCTTCGTTGGAGGTCTTGCTTATTTTATTATTGTTTTTCACGGCGAGTTGCATTGGTAGGACAAGAGACCGGAAATTTAGGAAAAATTCAAAAGGCGGTTGCCAAAAGTCAATGGCGAATTGCTTAATTTTAATAATTATATTCGCGGCGGTTTGTTTAGATTTGGTGGCGAGTTGCTTGTTCGCGGCGGTTTACACAGGATAGTGGCGAGTTGGCTTGAAAATAATAGCCGGCGAGTTGGTAAAAGGTACGGCGAGTTGCTAAAACACACGGCGAGTTGCTAAGATTATAGGCAGCGAGTTGCTCACGGCGAGGTGCTTAGTTTATTGGCAGCGAGTTGCTCACGGCGAGTTGATTATTTTAGTTGATTTTGCGAGTTAACAATAACCTGGCAGGAGTTACCTTTCAAAACCACGGCGTTTGCCTAGTAAGATTTGGCGGCGAGTTGGCTGTTAGGCAAGCTAGTTTCGCTCAATCAATAGGAGACGGTTTGGTTGATTTCAAAGCGGCGGTTTGATAGAAACATATACGCAGCGATTTGATTAAAAAAAAAAGAGTATCCAGACGACACAACCCTTTTAGCGACACTTTTTGGCGGCAAAATTAAGTATTTTGTAATCTTTTTTCTATAGTCTTTTTAACTTATTTTTACATCAATTCAATATTTGGTAATAGGGTAAAAATTATTTCGGTCGACACCTTTTTAGCGACACTTTTTGGCGGGAAAAATTAAGTAAAATATAATTTTTTTCTTTAGCCTTTTTAGCTTATTTTTACACAAAATTTAGATTTTCGTAATAGGGTAAAATTTATTTTTTTCGTAATATGGTTCTAATGATATGGTTCATGCGTACTTTCTAGAGGATGCTAGGAAAATGACACAAGACAAAACCAGGATTCCTAATCATAGGGATATGGCCTCTACTAGTGCCTACAAAATGGCACTCCTAATGTTGTACACCAATAATCTTAGAAACTTATATAGGGTTCTCCTGTATCTATAGTGTATAGTGGTTGGAATGTCAAATGGTGAGCCTTCTGTAGAATCACTCTTAGGAATCTAGTTTTCTCTTGGACTCATAAAAATTGGTTTGTTCGATTTGTCATAAAATATATCTTTATGCTAAATCATGATGTAATTGTATAACAAAGATCCCGAAATAAGGTGAATTCTCGTGCTAAAGTTCAGTCCCTCAAGATCAGAAACAACAATCCCGTTGAACCAAAGAACCACACTCATAAACCTGGTAGGCAGATTGGTATAGGACAAAGGTTTTCTCTCAATAAGTCTTCCGTTGTGCATGAGAAACCAACATCTAGATCTTATCATAGGTGGTAACTAACGGGTAGAATTTTCAAGAAGTTAGGTTAGGTGGATACCTACTGGAAAGGTGTTCATAGATAGCACACACAAAGTTGACAGTTGAAACCTCCAAAATGGTTCACAATGATGATATCACTAAACCCATTATTGAATGCAATTCAATAACTCTTTATGTTAGTGCAAGGTACTTCTAACTCAAGTGCAGGTACTATTGTCAATCCTTTTAATGGAAAGACTCGGAGTTTGGTTACCAAAAGGACTTGAGTATCTCATACATCAGGAGTTCAAGGAATTAAATCTGTATGAACTATGACTTCAAATGATGTTATTCGAACACAGCTGTTCAACAGCCTCGTTCTTCCATCAAAAGAGTTTTTGGACAAAATTAGTTTCAGGGCCTCGTTCTTCATCTTGATTACGTTTGATCAAAACGGTTCAAACCTCGTTCCTTAATGTCAAAAGGAGTCTGTTGGCATCTCTTTAAGCCCTGTTCCTTAAAGTAAAGAAAGGTGTACGCCTTCAGAGAAAAGGAAAGTGTACGTGTTAGTGCATTTATCCTTGACAACGAAAAGAGAAATCTTTTCGGTCATGAGCTAATATAACAAAACATTCCAAGTTTTGAGCTTCGGTAATGGCTTGTAATCAAATGTTAGAGTGCAACCCCATTTCAGATAAATGGGAAAATGGTAGTTTTAGTGCATTTATCATTAAATAACGAAAGAGGAAATCTTTTCGGTATTGAGCTACTTTAGAAACACTCAATGTTTGTTAGACTCAGTCGATGGCATTTCGTTTCTCCGTACGAAACCAGTTTATTCAAAAGAAAAGGAGAGTGTACGCTTCAGTGCGCTCTTATCTTCTAAAAGAAGAAGAATATCTATCTTGGGTTTGTCTCTTCTCATTAACAAGCTTCATATTTTCCCATGCTTGTTCGTTAGTTAAGTGGACCAACGTACATTAGCTGGTATTATAATTCACTAGATCAAAAAATGGCAATCGCATATGCAATTTTTTGAAGTGGGTGAATAGTGAATTAAATGTGATTTAAAACGGTTATCATTGGTCTTTGATGTGTATAAATATGGTCAAAATGTGATAGTGTGTAAGGTTTTGTTAAACCTGTAGTGTTATTCTATTGTAGGGTGTTAAATCTTGTCTGCTAGGAGATTTAAAATGCCTTGGATCTTGCTTAATGTTAATAGCGGCTGCATATTCTTGATGGCGGAATGTTAACCTACTGTCATGGGCGGTTTTTGTTGATATGTTGGCAGGTTTTAGTCTAATTGTCCATGGTCTTGGCCCAATAATCCCAATAAACCTATTAGGCTTATTCCAAAGGAGCCTGATCTGATATCTCTAGACCATCGACAAGGTTGACCAATGTTGGACTTAACCAATGTCCAGTGTCTCTAACTGTTGGAATATCTTCGTTGATAATCTGTAATATCAAGGGCATGTCAAAATCAAGGCGAACATTCTTTTATCTAAACATGAATTTTTGCTATGTTTGTCTATCTTTGTTGATTTTCTTTAATAGATACGATGGCAGAGAAATTATTACTGCACCTGAACCTACAAGATGGATGAACAGAGCCTTCATTGCTCAGAACAGTTAACAGATTGAAATCGGAAACCTTCTCTAAGATCTACAGAAGTTTGCAGAAGAATCCTATCCAATGGCAATTATTCACTAGTAGTCACTTGTTGGGCGGGAATGTTAACTACTGCATGGTGGTTTAGGCGGTTTGGTTGATTGTTGGGCAGCGTCTTAGGATAATTGTCAATGTCTTGGCCCAATAAGCCCAATAAACCTCTTAGGCCTATTCCAAAGGAGCCTATCAGATAATCTCTAAACCATCGACCAAGGTTGACCAATGTTGACTTAACCCAATGTCCAGTGACTCTAATGTGGAATATCTTCGTGCTAATCTGAATATCAAGGGCATGTCAAACTCAAGGCGAACATCTTTATCTAACATTGATTATATGCTATGTTAGTTATCTTTGTTGAGATTCTTTAATAGATACGATGGCGGAGAGAATATTCTGCACATGTAACCTACATGATGTGAGGAACAGAATCCTTCATTGCTCAGAACAGTTACAGATTGGAAAGGGAAACCTTCTATAAGTCTATAGAAGTTGCAGAAGAATCCTATCTTCCATATTTCAGTTGATATTTCAAGAATACAAACTTCGTTAGGGCATTCACTACATCAACAAATGTCCCTTCTATCTACATTCAGCTGTTCTAGAATACTCTGACTCATGATGCAAAGACTAGGGTTTATAGCTTTCAAACTTGATGAATAAAATGCACCCTGGACAAAGATCTCTTGGTAATCTAAGTGCTGATCTTTTTGGAAGGACTTAGTGATCACTCCTGCATGACTACATCGTCCCTGAAACAGGACTTAGATTTGGAATTGGGTAAATCCATCAGCTTAACTGAAGCTGAAGAAGAAGCTGTTGCAAGAGAAGTTCATGTTACTCATGCAAGAATTGTGTCTGAATCTGAACCCGAGCCCACACAAAGAAGACAGTCTGGTATTGCTTTCAGAGATTCCTTTATTGTGTCAAATAGAGGTCTTCTGATTCGTCTAAGAAGCTCAAGGGTATTCAAACTCTTACTCCTGCTGAACAAGAGGCTGCTGACATAATGAAAGCTCTTAAGGAAAGCAAGAAAATGAGCAAGAGACAACCTAGAACAGGAGGCTCAAATGAAGGATCTGGTAACATACTAGGGTATCCTGTGAGTCCACAGTCATATCTAGAGCTCAGTGGAAGGAACTGGATCCAAAGCAGGGGTTCTTGATGAGGAAAAAGCTAATTCTTTAGTGGGAAGCAGATGTGGTCAGTGAACATTTTGACAGGAGTTATGATAATGCTGGGGATGATAATGAGGAAACTAAGCCTGATCCTGAAGAAATATATAAGTAAAAGATGAACCAGGAAAAACTACTATGGAAACCGAAGTTGAATCCATGGTCATTGTTCCTATCCAACAAGTTTCTTCATCTGTTCCTTTACTGATACTTCAGGTCATCGATCTCTTCATCTCCTAAAACCAGGTTCTCTAACTCCCTGTCAAGAATCATTCATTACTTCTTCACCACCAACATTCCGCCACTACTGCTGAGTAGTTCAGTTCTTGAAATGGTTATAGCCAGGCTTCCTGTGCATAATCAGTTCAGGACTGCTCACCTTCTTTATGACTCCTGGATACATCAGTCAGGGACTCGTTGCAAATTCTCAGTTTCTCCAACACCATATTGTTTCCACCATCCTAGAAAGACTATGAGATACTGTTGTTAAACAATTTGTTTATGAGTACTATAATCTTCCACCATGAAACTGTTTCCCTGATTCGGTTGGAGCTATTGTTGCTTAAGAGCTGTTGTTCCTGTTGGTTTCACACTTCATCAACTACCATTGATCAAGATGAAACAATCTACTAGTACTTCACAAACAAATCAGAAATTCCATCTCAAGTCACTTATCAAGGTGTTGAAGAATAAATTCTATGGACATCAAATTGCATATTTTAATATGCACCCCGCCTTCATAATAATTTCCTTCAAACTCTGGTTTGATAGAAACTAATTGTCTAGGGGGGTTATTCCCATTAAATTTGCATCTTCTTATTCAAATGTTTAATTACTTTTCCACTAAGTTGACAAAGTATCACAATTTGAGAATGTTATTGGCGAGCTTTCTCGTCCAATTTAACATAGAGTCATTACATGTACATGCCATTTGGAGCTACTTGACGCAAATATATGAAATAATCACTTACTCCATTCGGTGTGATAAACGGTATGGTTGAGATCTTCTATCTCAAAAGGATAGTTTAGGTTTTGAACAATTTTTGTTCAGGACCCGTGCCTCATTCATGGCTCCTGATCATAGCAGTTCAGGACCCGTGCTTTGAAATGACGTCTGATCAAATCCGTTCAGACCTCACGCCCAATCGACAAGAGACGTTTGTTGACAATATCTCCTCAGACCTCGTTTCAAATAAACAAAAGGCGTCAGATTATGACATCTCTGGCCCCGTGCCCCCAAGGAAAAATGTTGTTTCTCTAGCAGACAAAACAGATTCGTCACAAAAGGAGATCGAATTTCTATTCAATCATTTCTTTGAAGAATATTTCTCTTGGAATTTCTATTCAATCATTTCTTTGTAGTTATTTCTTCCATTAAAATGTTATGCTGAAGAAAAAACAAAACAATGTTCAAGCAGAGATATGCCATCGTTTTGACAAGATGAATTTATCAATCCTTTCTGTACACCGGTACAAGACATTGCTGAGTCTTCCTCATGCAATATTGATAATGAAAATATGCATTCATTTCAACCAACAGAGTCATGAATACCAATGGACAAAAGATCATCCATTAGAACAAGTTATTGACAATCCTACAAATCCAGTGCAAACAAGACAACAGCTTGCCACAGATCCTGAAATGTGTATGTTCGCGCTCACAGTGAGTACAGAAGAACCAAAGAACAGTAAGGAGGCAATGGCTGATTCTGCATAGATCGAAGCAATGGCAGGATGTGACTTCACTAGTTCGAAGACCACAAGTTTGGGAACTCGTCTACAAACCATTTGGCAAGACAGTGATAAAGCTAAAGTGGTTATGGAAGAACAAAAAAAAAGGAGGATGAAGTTCAGACTGTTATTCGCAACAAAGCAATACTTGTAGCTAAAGGCTATGCTCAGGAAGGAGGTACTATTCGAAGATCATTTCTTAGATGCTAGTTTGGAAGAAGATTCGGTTTTCGTTTGCTTTGCTGCACATAAGTCCTTTCCAATCTACCAGATGGAAGTTAAAACGGAATTTCTAAATGGTCTACTGAAGGAGGAGGTTTATTTTGCTCAGCCGGGAGGTTCGTTGATCCGGAACATCATAAAAAGTCTTCCTTTTGAGGAAAGGTTTATACAGCTTGATGAAACGCCCAAGAGCCTGGTATGATGGATTATCCAATGTCACCTAATGTCCAAAGGCTTTTCTAAGCATTTTCAGACGGTGAGCATGCCCCGAATGCATTGATACTCGCAAATAGCACTTCTGGAGTGATACAGTTCCTAGATGTCAACTTGTAAGAAAGATGTCAAAGAAACAATATTTGCACTTGCAATATCTTAAACAAAGGACTGTACGTTGGGTTATCTGCAATTGTGCACAAGTAATGTGGATGGAGGACACAACTTAAAGTTTATGCTTCAACTACAACAAAATTACTGTTGTACTACGATTCACAGTCAGCATTGCAATCTCATGCAAAGGACGTCAACATCCTCATACAAAAGCTCATCATACTCATTATCCCTTCATAAAGGAACAGGTTGAAATTGATATTATTAAATTATTATTTTGTCAGAATGTACCAATTAGCTGATTAATTTACGAAAGCCCTTTTTGAGGATCGGTTTTTGTATCTTGTCAAAAGGATTGTATAGAGATGTTTGACTCCAGCTAACTGGAGGTGCTGACAACGTAAACTGCGTGATATTTTTCATCAAACATTCATCTTGTAATATAAAAAAAAACTTTGGCTTTTGTACATTGTGTACATAAACCGGGGCTAGCGTAGAGGAAAATAAGTCTCAGTGCATTTTTTCCTTAGCAACGAAGAGAAGTCTTTTTTCTGGTATTGAGCTACTCTAAACAAAATCATTCAAAGTTTTGAGCTCAATGACAAGGCTTGCAGTTATTTCTGACTGCAACCCGCTTTTCAAAATGAGGAACGCATGTCGTCGAAAAGACAGCTGTTCCAGACAACGGGTAATTAATTTTTCCTCGGGCTGATTATTTCATATCCATGCATCATAAGAATAAGTGTACGTTTCAGTGCGTACAATGAATTTATTTGTCACATAAGAGAAGAAATTTATTTCATTGGGAGAAAAGTGTCTTCATAATGATCAATTTTTTCAGTAATCACAAAAGATTTTCAAAGTTAATTAGACTATAAACAATGTACAGCTCTCTTAAATAGTAAACGGGTCTTTATTGAGGGGGAGAGAAAAGTGTCAAATAATCTTTTTAAAAACGTCCTTTCAAATAAGTCAAGGATTTAATCAGTTGTAAGTTTTGATTATGACATGATAACAATTTAAAGGGGTTAAATTTATATGAACGTACATGTGCCTTAGTGTCATTTGCTTCAAACTTCTAGGGAACTTATTTGCTATGAAGACTAGTGAATTCAGGCTTTAAACTACATACGAACTAATATTGCAATGCGTCATAGTTTGTAAAAAGACTTAGGAATGTTGGAAATTCTTTCGTAGTTTAAAAAAAGCTTGAAACTGATTCTAACGGGTAGTTTAAGTGTATTAATTCCAGCGGAACACGATCTCCAGGCTGTGTGGACATATAGATTTTTCTGTTTGAGGTTTCCGCTAAACTCAAGAGGGGAAGGAGTAAAACACTTGAAATGGTACACATCTACACGTGATGTATCCATTGCCTTATTTAATTGTAGGCATTCCAGGAAGACAAATGTTTTCCGCATGAGTAAAATAAGTGTTTTATCGTGTTACTTTCCGGTGCGCTATTCCAACCACATAGGAGAAGAATATCTTGTCATTTATGGTTATGCATCAGTGTTGAGACTACCAGGGAAAATGTGTTGCAGAAGATTGATTTGAGGTGAGAAAGATTGTTACTGATTCATATTTATGCTCTTTAAGTCATTCACCAAGCGTGTTTTAAAGGAGTAGGAATATGTGATCAAAGAGGGACATTATTGGTTATGATAAGTATGATAATTCCTCTAAGTTAGTCAGTATCCGATAGAAATAGAACCAGTGTAACATTTGGACTTAGTTGTCTTTACGTGTTATCAGTTCGTCTACTGAGAAGGATTAATTAAGATTTCGGGACTTTAGTTGACTTTGGTGTTTCAATTTCTTATCATCACTATCATGTTAAGAGAAATTAGACATCCGGGACTTAATTGACTTTGGTGTTGCGGTTTCGAATTAATTGCGTACTTCAAAGATTTGGGGCGTCAGACTTCAAGGATTATTAAGCAAATTGCGTGGTAAGGTTAGGTACTCGTTCCCATGATCCTGCCAGAACCGGAGGGATCTACCCAGGGACTATCCACTAGTTAGTGTAGAAGTCCTTAGGTATGATAAAAAGGAGTAAATGTGAGGAAAAGGGAATAGTGCCGACTGAGATGGAGCTAGTACTTGAATAAACCCAACAAGGTTCTAGTCATGAAATCTTGGTAAGCACTAAAGGGGTTGAAGAATGAAAAAGAATTGTACGGATAAAGGGTGTAAAGAAAGAAGCCCTCCATACACTTAGGCAGAAACCGGGTCAATACATATGCTGTCAAAATCACTAAAATGATTGCTGACATTGAAGTGACATCATGGACCCAGTGATGCAATGCACAACCCTCCCAAGCCACTCAGAATCTCTCAAAAGATTTCTGTTTCATTTCTCACGGAGACTAAACATGTAATCTACTGACTCACTCACTCCGAGTAAGTCGGTATTGAAAAGGTGGCAGTCAGCTCCAGCCTCCGATCACTAAAATCAAAACGCACTTTTGAGTCTAGAGCCAAGAGATCATCAATTAATCTCGTTAGGACAATTCCAATTTACTTGTTATTCACACACTGTGATTACAAGTTTTATCATAAGAGTCCTACGCATTATCCTTGTGATTTTGCCAGAACATCCGAGTGATACGTAAGTATTCACAGTGAAGATGGAAATCCTGCTTGAGCCAACTTCAAACAAGCTCATGGTAGGTGACTTGTGAGATCCTTAATGGATCAAACTTGTGAAAACTGGAAAACAACAACGGTGCGATTCTACATGAATCAAACTTGTTCCAGTATACGAATTGACGGTTATTGGACTTTGGAAAACAAATAAAACTTTCGATGTGTTACAAAACTCTTTTGCAAAGTATCGCATCGATTGTTTTTACAAACCAATTTTCTCTTTATTGCTAACTGTTTTATTACAGGAACATTTAAAGATGGAGATGGAGATACCGTGTTCCAACAAAATCAAGTTCATAACCGCGTGCTCATTCTCAAATGACTCATTCGAAGATATCATGAAAGCTCAAGTATCTGTTATTAAAGCTTCCGCAACTCTGAATATTCAAGCTTTCAAGATCAAGAAAAGTGTGAGCATATCATTCCGAATGACACAAGTTCACAAGATGGCAAAAGATCACATGATGATGATTAAAGATTATGATTGGATGATGATCTCAAAGAAGCTCAAAGATCACATACAAGTCAAGCTAAAGCCTAAAAGTCTAAAGTTCACTGCTTCAGATTCACAAGATACAGATCAATGAAATCAAGCGTTTACGAGCTATACATAAGATCAATCTGAAGATTGAAGATCTTAAGTTTAGTATTTTCAGGGGTGACCTCCCTTAGGGGGAGATTGTTAGATATTAGAAAAAGACTCGGTCACCCCATGTATTTTACTGTTCAATACAGCTCGTAGTTTAATAGGTAAACGTATGACTTTCGGTATTGAACCGGGTACTAATACCCGGTGTATTGTAAGAACTATAAATACCTCTTCCAACTTTGGAAAAGGTGAGCATCTATTCATTTTACACACACTCTTAAGTGTGTTTTCCTTATTTCTCTCTCAACTATTCTCTCTCTCAAACTTTCTTTCTCTAGATCTCTTTAGATCTATACATGTGAATTAGGGAACCAACAGTTTCTTTAAGTCGGCTTCATTTTGACGCCGTCTAGAATTTCAGGACGGCGTCGCTTGTTAACTTTGACGTCGTCGCTTGTAATTGGCGACGCCGTCTCCACGCACTATATGCTTTTCTTCAAGATAGTTAGTGTAGAGTCGTAGTCTTGTCCGTTTCTTCTCCAATTGAGCCCAAGTCACGTGTATTTCCTCCAAAAGCCATCCAAATGCTAAAAACATAAAAACAAACAATTAAACACATAATATGGGCATATTTGCATGATTTAGGGGGTTAAATGATCATAAAAAGTGTATTAAATGACACCTCATCAGGGACACATCTCGAATTTTTTAAAATTACAGTATTTCATCAGTGGATTGATTCAATTATTCTAATATATTAACTTATAAGCGTAAAAACAACTAGATATGAAGGGCAAACAAGTATATAAAAAATTTTAAAATTGGCCCAAAAATTTATGAAAATTCAAAAATCAGTCTCAATTATCCTATTTATTTCCCCCACACTTAAGTTAAGCATTGTCTTCAATGTGAAAAATAAACTTCAAAGTATGAAAAATAAGGAAATAAGAGTAGGAGAAAAACCAGACATCCGGGCATAAGAAATCGTTATCGAACTCCATATGAGTAATGCTACGCAAAAGCTAGCATAAGCTTGTGAGATCAATCAATTCTGCCTCAAAGCATCTTCTTCACCATTACCTGTTGCATTTATTCAAACAAAACAAAACAAACACACGCACACACTGCAAATAATAATATATTAAACATTACGATCATGTAACACCCTCACACTTAAGATTTTTCAAGTTAAAAAATAACTTTTGTTAAGGGTGTCCATATTTTTTCAAAATAGAAAATAAAAATAGCAAACAATTGATAGCTCGGGTTGCCTCTCGAGAAGCGCTTAATTTATTTCTGAGTCATTAGCTAGAATCTTCCCCAAGTTTTAGGATTCTTTAGTTATAGGGTTAAAGTGGGAATTTCAGTCGGGTGCCATTGATGGTGATAAATATTTTTGTTGTGAGGGACCGCTTTTTAATTCAGCTTCCTTTCTTTGTTGGGTTCCTTTGGCGATCCCATGTCATCCTTCTTAATCTCCTTTTCTTTCAACACTTCATTTCCAATGCCAACAAATGCATTTAACTCTTCGTCACCAACATGACTTGACATCTTATCATGTTCAAACACCTTCTCTTAAGTGTACGGGATATGCACGGTGCTATCCTTGAGAAAAGGCAATATGTTTGGTGAGTTAGACATGATTAGGTTCGGTTTTAGCATGGTTGGAATAGGCTCAATCTCATCATCCTCGATAAATACAACATCACGCTTGTCATTCTTGTTTTGGGTTGAGGGTGGTTTGTAAACAAATCCATGTCTCAGTTTGGTATTTGTGGTATGAGGAAGGGTTTTGGTATGTTGGGCCTTCTCATTAAAATATTAAAACTTCCTTTCCAGGTCCTCAATCATCGCTTGGTGGTTCCTTAATCCTTGTTCAATCACCTAATTCTTTATATCCTCATTGGCTTTAATCTAACCAGCCATCCACTCTCTTGTCATCTCCTCAACTAAGGTTTTGGATATATCAAAATTTTAAGGATAGTCATGGTTTGGAAAGGAATATGAATACGAGTTTCTAGAATTTCGGTTGTGATATCATCCATGATATCTTTCTTGTTGGACGTAATTTGCTTCCATGGGATCACACATTGGCATGTCATCACTCATGTAGATTTGTGAAGCGTGGTTGTCTCTACGACCATCTTGCATCTCTTTGAGCTCTTTCCGTATGATTAAGAATTCATAATCGATTTTTGTAGCGAGAGCTTCGAATTTCTCTATCAAAATAACATGATTAGAATAGGTGTTGCTTCCACAGGCGGAAACAACAGTTTTTAATTTGGGGCTGATATGACACTCTTTCGAGAAATCGAGTTTGAGAAGGATCTTGTCCTCAAGGAATTTGAAAGCTTCGTTGGGAGGTTTATAGATGAAGATTCCTCCGGCGTTTAGGATTCCTTGAGTTGGATCATCTAGACCATGATAGAGTATTTGAATTATCGTTCCTTTGGTTAGACCATGTCCATAACAAATGAGAAGCATTTTTTTTAAACGGAGCCAAGCATCAACAAAAGTTTTGTGAGCGAGTTGGTGAAAGTTGTGAATTTCGTTTAGGAGACGTTTAAACTTTGCGGAAGACAAGTATCGGCTTATAAAAGCTTCTCCAATTTCATTCCACGTAGTAATTGTCCCTTCATTAAGTTCGTTCAATCAAGTCTTAGCTTCTCTGGATAACTAGAAAGGAAAAGTTGATTTTCACCATATTGGAAAAGGTTAGTAATCTTGAGAAAATCAGTATGTGTCGGTGATGATCGGACCGGATTCGCCCATCGAATTGATTCTCCCGAATCATTTGCATGTGGGTACCCTTGATAACAAACGAGTTTGGAATAGGGAGTTGAACAATAGCAGAACTAGGAGTTGGGGTAACGATCCTAGTACTTGACCACATGGGTTGATCATCGGGGTCTATAATGGTTATGAGTAGGGAATCGGGTGATGTTTCAAATTTCTCCTCAAACATGTTGATTTTGGATGGTATGACGAAAAGTTCTTCGATAAACGGTTGTTTCATATAAGGTTTGGGTGACTCGATCTCGAGGGGTACAGTTGGTGTTTTTTCGGGTTCAGTCATCTTTTTGATTTTTCGTTTAAGTTCATAGAACGGAATAACGAGTTTCTTCCCCCAAGAACGTGGGTTTATACAAACCCGGAGTCATTTGCAAAACGTCATGGAAAATGAAAAGATAAACTAAATGAAAAATAAATAAGAAAAAAAACCTTTTTGTTTTTTTTTGTTTTTAAAGTTGATGTAAATAAAAATAAACTAACGACTATATATATATATATAACTATTATTATTTTTAGTACTATTTTATATTACTACGAGAATAAATATAAACTAGGATTTAATTATTTCTAACAGACTTTGTTTTTATAAATCGACTATTTAACTAACTACAAAACCTTTTTTAAAGTTTTCTGTTTTTAATCTAAAGGAGAATAATGCTTAGAACACAATTAAAAACAAAACATAAAAAACTCAAAATAGAAAGGAAACTGAAAGTTGTACCAAATCAATCAAACCGGGTGGTTTGGATGACTTCAGATTCTAGCCACGGGGTTCGGGATCAAACCGAGCGGATAAAAGTTTGTAAGCGGTACAGGAGGTTACGAGACGCGAACAAGATAAACTACGAATGACAAGAAAATGGAAATAAGAAAAGTAATTTTTTTAAACAACAGCTTACCGCAGTTGGAGTGCCAACCGGCGGTTGAGAAATAGACTGATAGGGTCTAACGACAGTTAGGAAGCAAACCGATCGGCCGGGTGAAGGTCTGATGAACAAAAACCGGCGATTGAGGGGCCAAGCATCGGTTGAAAGGTGGTCTGGTGGTGTGAAACCGACGGTTGAGGAGCAACCATCGGCTGGGTCAGCTAATTTTTTTATCTTTTAGATTCAAGCAAGGCGAAATAAGCATGATTGAAAATAACAAAAACTAACAAAAATACTAATAAACAAGCAAACACAAATAGGCAACTATAACAACCTATAACTTTCATCAATGTAATTATCCATGTATTAAATTAGATGCACTATAATATCCATCTATTATATATATACCACCTTTTTATAGGGAATTTTTTGCTTTATCTCATTATGCAACGTAACTTGCATCTCTAAAGTAAACGAGCTCACGCAACCTCCACCAATACCATCTATATCTATGTTTATATCATGTAAACATCCTAATATGTCAAGTCTATATCTTAATATCATTTTACCAAGTACATTATCCATTTAACGTACCATTTACAACGTTATTTCAAAACAAGCTTTAAACGTTAAACGTTTATATCAAAACCCTAATTATATGTAATGTATACATATAAAATAAATGTGCAAGCCTTCAAGCATGTGTATAAGTGTACAATGCACAACATTTGAATATCTTTTCCCTCCTAAATCAAGTTACAACTTTCTAAAGCCTAATGTACAAATCAATAATGCAAGAAAGTCAAACTAGGTCATTTTACCTCCTAAATCACTTTAGTTTCTTACTACCACTTTAACACAAGGTACAAGCACTTAATGCATGACTTCTAAACCCTAAACCTAAACCCTAAGTCATCTTAAAACCCTAATCTAAAACCCTAAACCCTAAAACCCTAATTTCACTTTAAACCTAAAACTAAACCCTAAACCTTAATCCTAAACCCTAAACCTTAATCCTAAACTCTAATCTTAATCCTAAACCCTAATTACCCTAATCCTAAAACCCTAATACACGTTTTAAAAACCAAAAACCCTAACCCTAAACCCTAAACCACCCGTCACCCTTTTTCTTTCATTTTAACCCATTTAATCAAACAAGCACCTCAAGCAAGCATCCTAGCACCACCATGACATCACTACCATGTCACAAGCAAGCAACTAAGCACCACCATGACATCACTACCATGTCACAAGCAAGCAACCAAGCACCTCCATCACCTCCCTTGGCCACCAAGTTTGGCATTGTCACCTCCTTGTCATCCTATATTAACCAAACCCATATACACCCTCACCACCTTGCATAACTACTCTCCTAGATTCCATGAATCACCTATAGCCTTCCTTAGTCATTTATATACAGCCATTGACCCTTAGCCACCAAGAAAACTTGGGCACTAAGGGTCATTTAACCCCTATATATAGCCGAAACATGCAAACCATTCAAATCACACCTCAAAAACTCATCACCACTCAAATGGAGTTCTAAATCAGGCCAAGGAAGAAGTAAAAGGTCCCTAAGATCAGAATACAAGCCAAGAATCAAGAGAAGGAAGGTCTTGAATCCATATCTAGGCGTACGAACTCGAAAAACCCATTTCGACCAATTTCTAGCTCAAGTAAGCTTAAATCTTGTTCAATAAGCTCATAATCTGTTTTAGAATGTTCATAAGATTCTTAAGATCATATATAAACTCTTGTTTGAAGCCTTGAATCCTCAAACCCATGTGTTTTTGGTTAAAACCTTAAAAATAACCCGTTTTGATTTTCTAGCTAACGAATCCTTTTTCAAAACTTTTGTTATGTTAGAATATCTTATTTTAGCTTATTCTAAAAAGCTATAACCTGCAAATATCAATTGGAACCCTAAAATAAGCTTGCATGGCTTTTTGGACTTGATTTGCAAATGTTTTCATGCATAGAGGTAAATATCGTAACTTTCTGAAATTTATAACTAGAGGGGCTGAAAATGTCATTATTCTAAAGTTATAACTATAAGGACCTATCTTGCCAAGTTCTGAAGTTTAAGCTTTAATTTATAAACTTATTATATATAAGGAACTAAACTTGTAAAGTTTTATAAACCAAGGGTATATATTGCCATTTTTGCAAACTTAAAAATATAAAATATAATATTTTTATATAAATTATAAAAATATATATTAATATTATAAAACCCGATTTTATTAAAACCCGACACATTAATCGTTATTAATCATCGATCGACGCATTATAAAACAATTACGTTATATAATTAACGTAATTTATCATCGACTAACTTTTGAAGAAACTTAAAATATTATCGTATCACGTTACTAGGGAGCTTCATGTGAGGAGTTTCATTTGGGTATACGTTTTGACGAGTTTGCTGGATTTACGATTTAAAGTGTCATGGCTCCTCAAACGTTTACTACATGACATCTGAATTATGATGGCCCGAACAGTGATACAATATTTCTATAAATTAATAAATCAAAGTAATACGTTAAACTTTATAAAGTTTTGAAACATAAACCATCACACTAAGACTTGACATATTACCCCAGGTTGCGTGACGAAGCCGTTACTTTCACTTGATATACTTTTGCCATCAATCAGATATCCCCTGTTAAGGTATGTTATAGCCTCGCACTTTTACATCTTTAAATGTTCATAAAAATCGCGAGGGGAATACATGCTATAAAACCATAATACAAGTGTTTTTTCCATCTGTATGCTATCCTGATATTTATTGCCTAAGTCCCTTACTTTTTGCATTATAGACCCCTATATCATGAACGTTAATTACTTTTCAGATTAAGCGACGAATGTTGTGAATAGATTCTATTGGACTGAGCTTTCTCGTTGGTGTAACTATACTTTTCTAGGTAACCAAACGCCTTCATTTGAATCACTATGCGGGTGTTTGGCAAAGGCACCCGTTGGGGCAACTTCTTGTGATTATTGATTATCTCAAGGTCTCAGTGTCATGAGCTTAGGGCAATAATACTGTTTTCTATAATAATTGTACTCATTGCAATCATTACACTTTAAGGTGTAAACACAACGTAACCTACTATTGAACTTGTATTCAAACTGTTTACCATAAATCTATGAATTTCACTCAACCATTGTGTTGACCTTTTTAGCATGTTTATCTTAGGTATTTAAGCAACTTATGTGTTATCCCACTAAGAGTTCATACACAACTTGATAAGCAAACCCAAATAAGCTCTAATAAGCCGAATTTAGTAAGAAGAAAAAAAGAGAGGAAAATGGATGAACTTGGAATATTAGAATATTAGAGAGAGAGAAAAGTGGTGAGTTACAAATGGAGAGCAATGTTAACCAACACCCTCCCTATGTGTGGAGAGGGGTTTCTTTTATACCCTTGGCCTATTACTTGGCACTTGGGCTTTCTTAATAGGTCGGTCTTGGCTTAACTTGGGCTTTGAAACCGAATCATAGACAATATTAGATTACTATCCAAGCCCGTTTAATAACCCGGATAGCTATTACTTACAAGACCTATTTGACTTTATAAGACCGATAACTTTCTTGTTTGACTTAATAAAATTAAGGCTAACAATCTCCCCCAATGTTGAGGTCTTCTTTGATCTCCCCAACATTGATGATATGATGTTTGAGCTTTGCCTTCTTTGGTCTTGTCTTGTTTGTAATGGCTTTGTTAATTCATGCTTTGTGATCTTGATCTTGAGCCTTTATCTTTTGACTTTTGAGTTCTTGAGATCTTTATCTTGCATCATCTCCTTGACTTGAATCATCTTGATTTGACATTCTCGATCATCTTGTGCTCTTGACCAACATGCTCATACTTGTTACATTCTTGTTTGACATATATGATCATAAGTCTAACAATCTTCCCCAATAGACGATTCTTTATTTGACTTTGAGGCTCATTGATGGTGGGGAAGTTTAGAATCAACTATCTTTACGCTGAATGATTGACTTTGAAGGCTTGAGTATGAGCATGTGGTTTATGAATCCGACTTCGCTGGAATGAGGCTGCAACACCGTCATCTAATCCTAAAATAAGACAGTTAGCAATAAAAGATGAATATGGCTTTGTTATTCATCTTGAGTTTGGTTGCATTAACATCCGGTTTCCTATTTTATAGTATAAATACTATACCTGTGATCAGGTGGATTCAAAGAATCTCCTTGACAGGGTTTCCAGCTCAAAGCGTAGGATCTTCTAACACAGATGTATTAGATTCACCACGCTTGCTAGTTCTCATTACCGGAACATCTCAAAGCAGACAACACGGTAAGAGTGAATCAGATAGTTACTATCTTTCTAATTAAGTCGTTAATTTTTTAATGACCAAGATTGATATCCAAGTTATCAAAGCCTCGATTCATATAGAATCTTGCAAGTCACCTACCAAGAGCTTGTTTGATGTTGGCTCAAGCAGGATTTCCATCTTCACTGTGAATACTTAAGTATCACTCGGATGTTCTGGCAAGATCTCAAGGATAATGCGTAGGACTCTTTGTTACAACTTATGAACTTTATGGTGTTCAACAAGTGTATTTTGACATTGTGTCCTAATGAGATTTATAATTTGATCTCTTCTGGCTCTAGACTCGATTTGTGTACTTTTGGTTTTAGTAATCGGAGGCTGGAGCAGACTGCCACCTATTCAATATCAACAATCTCGGAGTGAGATGTTAATAGATAACGTGTGTATCTCCGTGACAAATGAGACAAGTTTCTTTTAAGAGAAACTCGAATGGCTGGGAAGGGTTGTGCATTGCATCACTGGGTCCATGATGTCATTCTTCAATACCAACAATCATCTTTGTGATTTTGATAGATTATGTATTGACCCGGTTTCTGCCTAAGGTGTTTGGAGGGCTGCTTTGTTTTCACCCTTTATCCATACATTTCTTTTTCATTCTTCAACGCTTACCAAGACGTCATTACTAACACCTTGTTGTGATTGTTCCAGTGTTAGCTCAATCTTAGTTAGCATTTTTCCCTTATTCTCATTCATCTCAATTATACACTAATGATGCTATTTCTAACTATGGATTGTATTTGGTAAATCCTCCAGTTATGTTGGATCATATGACTTATACCTAACCTTAACCACCTTATGACTTTATCGACGTCGTGAGATTAATTGGTTGTTGGGTATAGAGATCGAACCTTAAAAACCTTTTTTCTGACATTTTGAAATACTCCCCCTACACATGTGCTCTGAGATTCAAAATTGTTTAGCACATGAAGGAAAGAGTTGCACTTAGAGTCTTAAGGATCACATTCTTCTATATCATATTTTAATCACATTTTCTCCCCTTATTTTAAATAATAAAACACTTAGTATTTGAAATACCAATTGATTAAAATTTATGACATAAAAAATTCCATGGGAAGAAAAAATTATACCACAATATTGCATGAATTCATTTTTAGATTGCTCCCCTTCAACAATATATGTGGTATACCAAGATTTATTAAAAACTTGACATTGGAATGAAAAAAAAATGATATGAACCACCACAGTTGGACAGACGGAGTGAGATGCCTTAGTGAACAATGTATATTATTTTTTGACATTAAGTTTCACATTTTAATTTCACAAAATTGTGTTTGGATACATAAAATGACATTTATGTGATGTACCAAACACATTAAAAGGCATTGTTTTTTAAGCGCCTCTCAAAAATTGACCATATAAAATTAAAGTGATAGTATTTACTTTTGATAATTTTAATTTGGGAAGGGAGTGTTGACACACTATTTTAACCAATACTACTTTTTATGGAAAGATGCCACAAATTATATGTAGACAATTTGACATTAAGAGTCATTTTTTGGAAAATTGTGTTCACGCTTTATTAAAAACCATGATAGGAAGACTTCTCTTCTATTAAAGGAGTAAGCGCATAAAGCGTACAACTTTCTTTTACATTCGGGTCGAGTTATGCATCTAAAATGTACATAAGTCTAAAGAAAATTTAGAAATGACATGTTTTGAAAGCATTTAAAACTCTTGTTCGAACTTTATTTACACGCCCGTGTCGATGTTAATCAACATTTCTAGGTACGTAAATGTTATCGATTCCAAGAGACATGTCGAGAAGATTCTTTTTGGTATTTTTGAAAAAATTTTGATTTTATATTTTGTTTTTCTAGGTTTTATATTTTTCTATTTTCTTTTTGTTGGTTTTATAATTTTGTATTTTCTTTTTGTTGGTTTTTTTTATAAATCAAAAATAAAGAGAGAAGAAAAAGATTTACAAATTGATGTTTAATAGATCAAGCAGATTCATTTGCCAGAACCTCTAGTTCATCTGGAGTCAAACATCTCATACCGAGTCGTTTGACAAGATACTTAAACCTATCTTCCGACAGAGCTTTAGTAAACAGGTCAGCTAACTGGTATTCAGTTCTGACAAAGAATAATTCAACAATACCCTTTTCAACCTGTTCCTTTATGAAGTGATATCTGACATCGATGTGCTTGGTACGGGAATGCTGGACTGGATTGCACGAGATGGCTATGGCTGCCTTTGAATCACAATACATAGGTATTTTATCAAAGTGAAAGCCATAATCTGTGAGTTGAGTTCTCAACCATAAAACTTGAGTGTAACACGCAGATAAATATACATACTCAGCTTCTGTGGAAGACATTGAAGTGCAGTCCTGCTCTTTGGACGACTAGCTGACTAACTTATCACCACCTAGAAATTGTATGCCACCAGATGTACTCTTACGTGAATCAAGACAACCCGCGTGATCCAAATCCGAAAAAGCAGTTAGTTCGAAACCTGTGTCCTTCGGATACCAAAGTCTCATGTTAATGGAATCTTTAAGGTACTGAAAGATCCGCTTAACCGCAGTGAGATGTTTCTCAGTCGGTTTCGCTTGATAGCGAGCACAATAACATGTTGCATGTAACAATTTTGGTTACTTGTTGGTTAGGTACATGAGTGCTCCGACCATACTATGATATTTCGTTTGGTCGACCGGAGTACCACTCAAGTCAGCATCAGGTGTTTTTTTAGCCATTGGAGTACCAATGCTATCACATAAGGTCATACCATGCTTTTAAGTATCTCTTGAGCATACTTAACTTGGGTTATAAAGATACCACGAGGGGATTGGTGGATCTGAATTCCTAAAAAGAATTTCAGCTCCTCCATCATAGACATATCAAACTTACTGTGCATTAGTTTTTCAAATTGTTTTGAAAGTTTTAGGTACGTAGAACCAAAAATGATATCATCAACGTAAATTTGCACAAGAAATATGTCTTCCCCATGTTTATTTATGAAAAAAGTTGGGTCAATAGAACCTTTTGGGAGGGAAAAAAAAAAAAAATTATTTTGTTCCCTTTTGGATACTAGGAGTTGGTGAGTTCATATACCACGCTCTTGGTCTTGTTGGAGACCAATAATGCTTCGCTGAGATGGAAAACTTGTCAGGATGTATGGCGCAACAAATCCATCTGGCTGGTTTACGTACACTTCTTCCTTCAGAGGGCCATAAAGAAATGTTGTTTTGACGTCCATCTGGTATACGATAAATGATTTATGTGCAGCGTACGCAATGAACAACCGGACAGCCTCCAACCGAGCAACTGGTGCAAATGACTCATCGAAATTAATTCCTTCCTTTTGAGCATATCCCTTATCTACAAGATGAGATTTGTTACGAATAACAGTATTTTCCTCATCACGTTTGTTTTTCCAGAGCCACTTTAAGTTAATGGCATTTTTGTAAAGTGGTATGTCGACTAATTCCCATACATCTAATCGATAAAACTGGTGAAGTTCTTCCTGCATTGATTCAATCCATGCAGAATCAGCCATGGCTTCTTTGTTGTTCTTCGGTTCAATTCGACTTACGGTGAGTGCGAACATACACATCTCGCCATCTGTTTCTAGCTGACGTCTTGTTCTAATTAATTGAGAAGGATTCCAATGACTTGTTCTAACGGGTGATCTTTTGTCCAACGTTATCCAGAAGGATGGAGTTGATAGAATGTATGCATGTTTGACGAATCAACATGACGAGACGATGTCTCCCCTCGTTCTTGTACTGGTGTACTAAAGATGTTAATAAATTCATTATCATCAACTTATGATATTCGGTATTGGTTTCTGCTTGGATAATGTTCTTAGGGGCAGTGACAGTTGGTACTTGAGTTGGTGCTTAATTTGTAGTTTAAGGTGTTGTATGAATGTTCAATGGAGGTTCAACTGCAACAACAGTTTTTGTAGAAGAGTGAGTTATGTTTTGATGTTGACGTTTATCAGTAGCATCAGCAGCATGTAAAACAGAAGACTTTGACACAACTAGAGTAGATCCATTGAGTAATTCATTGAACATCGAACTATATAGCACAACAATCACCAATCCTAATAAATTAACTACCATCTTACCAAAAAATTTACAAAATTTAATTTAAAAACACTTACAATAAACAATATACTACCCCCCGAAAAACCCCCCCCCCCCCCCCCCCCCCACAAACCCCCCCCCCCCAAAAAAAAACAGAAGACTTTGACACAACTAGAGTAGATCCATTGAGTAATTCATTGAACATCGAACTATATAGCAATTCTAGCTCATTTGACGTTGTTACTGTCTCAGCTACTTGAGGAACATTTTCTTGTCTTTTGGGATCGGGACTTAAACTTTCTTGTTTAAGTACCGTAGTCGAACATTGTGGAACGGGTTCAGAAGTGACGTGATCTGACGCCATCAGAGGCAATTCGTCAAAGTTAACATGAATGGTTTCAACTATTATTCTTGTTCTCTTGTTAAATACCCTGTAGGCTTTTGACTGAGTAGAATACCCTACAAAAATACATGCATCACCTTTTTCATTTATTTTATCAAGATTTTCACCATCTCTGACGATGTAGCAAAGAGAGCCAAAATGTGAAAGAACTTAACTGACGATTTTCGGGCATTGATGATGTGGTAAGGTGTTTTCTCATGTTGAGGAATTACAAGTGAACGGTTTTGAGTAAAACATGCTGTTGCAATTGCTTTAGCCTAGAAGAACAAAGGAACTTTAGCGGCTCTTAGCATTGTTCGAGCAGCCTCAACAAGAGTACGGTTCCGTCTTTCGACAACTCCATTTTGTTCAGGTGTTTGAGTAGTTGACGTTTCGTGTCTTATACCCTCTTTTACAAAGTATGCATGAAGAGTTTTGTTCAGAAATTTTGTGCATTTGTCAGTTCGAATTGTTCTAACTTGAGCATGAAGTCCTCTTTGGATAAGTGTGAGGAAATCAATTAGAACTTTAGGTGTTTCATCTTTTGATCTCAAGAAGTGAGTCCAAGTATATCTGGAGTAGTCATCAACAATTACGAGAACACGTTTCTTTGCATTAATACTTTCTACACGCATAGGACCACATAAGTCCATGTGTAGAAGTTGTAACCGTCTTTTTGAGCTTGGGGTAGTCTTTGTGTGAAAAGACTTTCTTTTTGCTTTTCCCAACTCACAAGAAGAACAAAGATGATCTTTGACGAATTTTAATTTTGGAAGGCCATTCACAATATTATTCTTTGAAAGCAAGTTGATGGTGTCAAAGTTTAGATGAGATAGATGACGATGACATAACCATGCTTGAGACGATGTTGCTTTAGCCATTAAGCAAATTATATTGGGAGTGGGTGAGTCTTGAAGAGTGATTGAGTACAAATCGGTGCCACGAGAGCCTATGAGAAGATCATTTCCCTTCAAATCACGGATGTAACATGTAGACTTCCGAAAAGCAACTTCTAAATCCGCATCACAAAATTAACCCACGGAGAATAAATTGTGATTTAGCCCTTCGACATAATAAACCTGTTTGATAGTAATAGTTCCTTGAACCAGATCTCCATAACCAAGAATCGGTGCAATTTGATCATTTCCAAACTTCACCGTGCCCAGAAATTTCTCCACAAAATTAGTTAGTAGTTTGATGTTTCCGGTCATGTGCTTTGAGCACCTAGAGTCGACGATGAATAGAATTATGTCTACGAGCTTATGCAATGGTTCAGCATCAAAGATGGGTCCAGAATTGTCAACTGGATCTGGAGTAACCTCTTGAATTTGTGCCATGTACATATAATGTGCTTCCAATTCCTGATCGTCAGACTCATCATCAGTGTCATCCTTCCAATCAGCTTGCTCTGCATTCAACTGAACCCCAGCTTCCTCTTGCTTACACAATAACATCTTTTCCTTGTGATAAGCTGCATCCTTTACTCGTTTCGGTTTCTGACATTCCCTTGATACATGCCTATATTCCTTGCAGTTATAACACTGAATCCCAGACTTTTGCACAACCTGAGTACCTACATTTTCCCTAGCCCCAGCAACATTAACTACCCTCTGATTATCATACCCAGTTCCTCTGTTTATTCTTAGAGAATTGTCTTGATTAGCTCTACTGGTGTTTGATGATGTTCGAAGGTTGTTGTTGGTAGGTTTGTAGATTTTCTTGAACGAGAGAGAAATTAAAGCCATGAGTTTGTCAATCTCCTTTTCCTTTGACATTTCATCATCTTTAGTAACCGTGGCAGGTTCTTGATCATAAATAGGAGCAGAAGAGTTGACAATTGCTTTTCCTCTATTTCTGGTAGATTGTTGTGATCTGGAGGAGGAATATTGATTGTTGTGAGTAGGATGGTTTTGAGGATGGTAAACTGGTTGTTGTTGAGCAACAAGTGCAAGTGGATTAGCAGTACGTGCTAGTCTTTCAGCTCTTATCTCGTTGACTTCATTCTGGTGTTGCTTCAGGATGTCATAAAGTTTGTGATAGGAGACAGTCTTCAGCTCTTGACTCTGTTTAACAAGTGTCACAAACCTTTTCCATTCTGGTTGTAGTTGAAGTAAGAACTAGACATTCACTTGATGATTAGTAACATCACACTGATTTCTAACTAGCTCATTCATCATCTTATAAAACCTTGAGTAATACGATTCAAGTGATTCACCACCCCGTGATGTAAATTTTCCAAACTCCCAATACAAATTAGTTTCAAGATCTTGAACATTGATTGATTCACCTTGTTTCAACCTTTCAATGGCTTTCCACATTTCACATGCATTAGGACAAGCATCAACTGTGGAGTAGATATCGTTATCTATCCCTGTGAGAATGATCTGAATGGCTCCAGCTTCGGCATTCAGTTGATTTTGTATGTCTTGTGAAACATTCTTATAGTTCTCCATATACCCTTTTGTAGTTGTTTCAGAACTACCTTCAGCAACTAGAACGATCTTCTCAGTCCATTTAAACTTGTATGGTGGATTTTGGAGACAATAGTGGATGAGTTCATTGTTTGGTTTGGTGTCGATGTATCTCTTGATTCTATATTTCCACTGAACGTAATTACCAGGTGCTAACATTGGTGGACGATCTTTGCCTCATGCTTCCATAATAACATTGTGTAGAGTATTGGATGTTTGAGTTTGCAAATTGGTATTTGTATTTGACATTTTGATGTTGTGAATGGATATTGGATCTTAAGTGTTATGAAGTGTTGATTTTATTGTGGTTTGAATGAAGTCAATTAACTTTCACGGGATTTCACAACGCTATGATTAAAACCGAGATGAAAAATGACTTGTTGGGATTTTACAAAATCAATAGTTAAACCGTGAAAGTAGAGTTGATTTGAAGTTGAGGTTTGATGTTTGATTAATTAATTAACGGATTAAGTCCACAGAGTACGTTGAGTTAAAGTCTAAAGTCTAAAGTCCAATAAAACAAGGTTCGAGAAATGCAAAGATTTCAAGTAGTTGATAAATCACTGATTTCAATGATAACTCACTAGATCTGTGATAACTCGCAGGATTGAGAAGATTTGGGCAGCATAACGGTTGACTTTGACTTTAGAAATTTTGTCTTCAATGTACCTGTAACTCTCTACTTTAAATCGCTGAAAGTTCCTGTAAGTCGCTGCTTTAACTCGGTATAAATTCATGTAAGTCGCTGCTTTAACTCGCTGCAAATTCTTGTAAGTCGCTCCTTTTCTGCTTAATTCGCCAGATTAACTCGCTGGATTCAAAAATGTCACTTTCGATAGTACAATCCGTCACTTTCGTACTTTTTGTCCTGTTCCACCTATAACAAACACACAAACTCGCTACCTATTGAGTTAGAGAACTCGCTAGATAGAAAAAAAATATAGGAACATTCGAATTGGCTCAAAAAAAACAAAATAAGCTTATGACATAAGCTAGCCAACTTCAAACTAAGCAAGTAGAGCTTCTTCTAATCACAAAAGTACATGGCTTTTCTTGTGAAACTTCAAGAACAACCTTACTCGCCACTTAGACACTCAAATAAGCCGAATAGAATAAGCTTAATAATCTACCTAAAAGCTTATCTAACACATGAGATGACTACTAAATAAGTTGTGGAACTAGTAGAGTAATAAAGAGGATAATCTTAACAAACCA